>WBMZ01003526.1:0-84040 GCA_013400975.1 Atrichornis clamosus | reverse complement strand
GGCGCCCCGGGGCAGCCCGGCGCCGTGAGGGGCCGGCGGGGCCAGGATGGCACCGCCGTCTCCCTCCGCAGTCGCAGTCTGGAAAAAAAAACCCCACGTCACAGCTTTTGTTCTCATCAGAAAAGCAGGGCTTGGCCACAACGAACACATCCGAAGTTTTTTTTACTTGTTTGGTTTGTTATGTTCCTTTTTTTTTTTTCCTTACGTGTTTATTCTCAAACCAGAAAAGCCCAAGTCACTTGAGGCGTAAAACCACTATCCATCCAAAGAAAAAAAAAGTTTCCATTTTCTGTCCCAGAAGAACATTTTTTGCGTGTGTGTCAAGAAGTGGAGCTCTGTCTGAAAATGTTTTCTTGGCACTGGCCAAAGAGGCTCGATTTTTTTTTTCCCTTTATTTCAGCAAAAAGTTTAAATTTGCAGCGCAAATGCATTTCCCAAGAGGTTTCAGTATTCAGCTTGTTTTCCCTATGTTTAGGAAAAAGGGTTTGCTGTGCCAGGGGGTTGTGCCAGACAAGGTTGTGGCTGTGGAGGATTCACTGGCTCCCTTCAAGCTGGGCCTCACCGTGACTCACCCGTGATATAAACTGCAGCCACTTCATATGCATCCTCAGTTTTTAAATACATTCTTTTGCCTGCTGGAGTGTTGCTAATTACAGTAATTTATGAGACAAGGTCTGTGTTAGGAACACATTTGGCATCAATGAAGTTATTGCAAAATGTCTTCCATCTAGCTGGAGTCATGCTGTAGAGGTGTTTCCCCATTTGGTGATCCTATTTTTTTATGTGTACACATACGGTAGTACAGTCACAGGCATTCAAATAGGTACCCAGATGGAGGGAGGAAAGGAAAACGTGAGTCTTTTAGTAGGTGAGCAGGAATGGGAAGGAGGAGGGCAGTAAACAAAAAAGGGATTGAAGAGTAAACCCCTATGGCGTTGGGGACACAGCAGGAGAGAGTCTCTGAGCATACTAAGGAGCATGCAAGGAAAGGATGTGGAGTAAGTGGTGGCATGTCCATTTCTGTAAGGCTGGAGACAAGCAGGGTACATCACAGACTGGTGCAAACAATGGCACTGTCTCGTTTTGAACTCTGGTGGGCAAAACCACCTCCACTGTCTCTATCACCTGTGGATGTGGGTGCCTTCAGGGACAAGCCCCATTTCCCCGTTTCCAGACGCTACAAGTTCTCAGTTTTTGCCTGGATGCCATGTATATTGATGTGCAACGTCACCTTTGGAACCTGAACGTACCCTTTTCCTCCTTCCTGTTTTCTTATTCATGACCCTGAGATTAGCGCAGTTGGTTAGAGCATGGTGCTTATAACACCAAGGTTGTGGGTTTGACAGGCCATTTACTTTAGAACTGGTCTTAAAGATCCTTGTGGATCCCTTCCAACTGAGACTATTCTGTGAATCTGTGAGATTTAGGATCGCACACTGTGGAAAACTGGGGATGAGCTGCTCATTCTCTGGTGGCTGAGGACAAGACAGCTTGGAGCAGTGGATAGATGTGCTGGTGTGTTGGGATTTTCACGATTGCTTGGCGACAGCTGAAATAAAAATAATGAGTCAGAGTCTGAAGACAAACAGATGGTAAAGCGTTTTCCCCTTGCTGGCCTGAACTGAGGTGGCTTGAAGAGGGGGCTGGAAGGTGGCTCTGAGCTGCAGCCCAGGCCATCACCCAAACGAGCAGGCTGTATCCAGCGTGCGGGCTCTGAGGGGCCGCTCATTCCTGGAGATGGCTGTGTGTGTCTGCAGGAAGGCGGCGCATCCCTGCGTGTGGGGGTGGCATGTGCAAACACACACCCGCCTCAGCCCCATCACAGGCGCCTCGTGCTCCCTTCTTGCAAATAAATCTGTCGTTTGGCCCCCATCTGGTAACTCCTTCTGCTGCTGCCTGGCAGGCTCCTGCTGCCGCTCCTGCGCTTGGAGCCCAGCAGGGACCACTGGCCCCTCTCCTCACGGCTCTAGGAAAGCGACAGGCAATTCCTCAGCAACCACCCAGATCCTGCAAGCCAGGCGGAGCAATAAAATGCGTTTTCACCATCTCCTGCATCTGCAAGGAGTATGGAGGTTAGTCAGATGTGGCCACATGCAGCTGATGCTGGAGCTCTTGAGGGGAGATGGGGAGGGAAAGGAGTATTTTCCTGCAGGCAAAAAGGAAAAGCAGAGTCATAACCACAGCAACGTTCTCTGCTGGGAGAAGGCAGACACACCAAGCCAGACTGGTACAGCCTGAAGGAAATAAATGAGTTGTCCTCTCCCATTTGCCAGAAGGAAATCCTACAAATGGCCTTGAAATCCCCTGTGGGAGGGAGTTTCAGAATCTGAGTTTGCAGAATTCAGTGCTTGACACCACCTCTCTTCTACATTGAGCTTCACTTACCTGTTTCACTTTTCAGTTTTATTTCCCCCTAAGATTAACTACATAAAATTAGTTCCTGTGGAGTAAGTTTTAATGTAGGCAGGCTATGAAGGTCTTTATCAACTTGATTCTTCACAATAATAATGTTATTGCCAGCCTATAGAGGACCTGCAGGGAGGAGCCGCAACCCTTTGTTAGAGACATTGCGTGTGTGGGAGGGAACTGAAGTCCTTTACGAGCAAAATTAATACTCTCTGCAATTACTTCAATTTTTAAAAAAGAAACAAAACCAGTTGGGGGTGTCTGTTCATTTTGATTTAGCTACAGAATATTTGTACTAAAAAAACCTTTCTCCTTGCTGCCTTTTCCTTTTTCCTACCATTGCCCCAAAGTGCCTGATACTAACAGTAGTGAAAGGCTGAAAAAGGTCAGTGGAACCAGCTGAGGGCCTTGAAGTTAACATTAACAAAAAAATCCCACAGAACTCTAAAACTCCCCAAACCTCTTGTTCCAACAAGACCTGTGGGAGCTTCATTAACCAACACTGAGCCTTGCACTTAACTGCACTAACCCTTGCTGGAGGAAATCTCAGCAGTTTACTTGCAGACAGCAGGCAGGGTGTTGTGTGAATGCCGTCTCACCTGGCCTAACACCTCTCAGAGCTCAGCAAAGCTGTGTTCTGCCATGAGGGAATGCCCTGGCAGAGCGGGGCCAAGAAACACTTAAAAAAAACAAAAAAGGAAAAGGTGTGATTAAACTCTAATTAGATATGTTACTTGCAACCATTGGCACTGGAGCTGGGTCATCTAAATCCAGTGAGAAACACCAGGCGGTCCACAGTAGCATGCCTGGTTGCAAAGTTTATATACCCTCTAATGTGTCTGCAAATGTGAAAACAACGTTGGTTTCAGTTATGCAGCAGTTTTAGCACCTGAAGGTGTCTTCTGTTTGCTCCAGGTCCATGGGCACTGAAGTGAAAGCATCAGGCTGCCAGAGGTCAGCTGCAGAGGTAGCACTGAACAGCACTTCTGTGGCCTCCTGCTTAGGTTATGCCTTGTGCAAGGTAATGTGATGCTCCCCAGGCTGAAACTGAGAAGTGATCAGGCAAAAATATGCAGACTCTACCTAGTTCAGGTGCACAGCGTGGTACATATGGGACTTGGGGTTCCTAGCCCGTGTCTTTACAATTTAATCGAGTTGTCATTGTTTCCCTCTCCCCTTCAACACCCACTGGTGGCAGATGTTTCCTCCCTGGATTTCCACTCTTGCCAACGCCCTGGTGCAGCCACAGTTCCCAGCCCTATCACACAGCCCTGACAGTGAATGAGATTGCTGAAATAGTCACCTTTTTTTTCTCCCTAACTGGAAGGGCCACGCTGCCATGCCCAGTGAAGGAAACAGTGGTTCAGAGCAGGCAAGTGAGCACAGCCACATCCTTCATCAGTGAGCCCAGCAAGCGGAGCTGGCAGACACAGGGAGGGTGCGGCCAGATCCAGCAGTGAGGGTGCTTTCCTCTACAGAAACCTCCACCATAAACAGCTCTGGCATGGGAGAACTGGCTGGTTTTATGCCCTCCTGTGAGAATATTGCAACTCTTGGTTAGAGTTTCCACAACCTGTGATTAGGGAATGGCATATGCAATTTATGCACATTAGTTGCAGCTCTCTTAGTAGGAAACAATTACGCTCATTGCTACTTAAAAAACAAACAGCCCAGAAGAAGCTTACGAAACAGAGCTCGCCAAAGCAAAAAATACCTCCAAAACTTCTCATTAGAAACACTCTAGGGAGTTTTAAAAAGAAAAAAAAAACAGTTTGGGAGGGAGGAGGAAGAGAATTCCACTGGAAAAAATCCCAGCTTGGTCTAGTTTAGAAAAATTCATGCTTGTATTTTTAATTCCTGAAAATTCTTGTTTCACAAGGAAAAAAAAAAAGATTCCACAGTCACATTCCTAGGCATCAGAATTCCACAGTAAGGTCTCCAGTGACTTTCCAAGTCCTTCAGACCTCTGGAGAAAAATGTTAAAGAGAAGCACAAGCCAGGGTTGTGTGTGAATATGAGCACAAACAGGCTGCAAGCGCTCCATCCACCCTTCCCCTCGGTTATCCATGCAGCCTCACACGCTCTGACATGGCAGAACTGCTGTCTTCCAAGGATATCCCGTATCTTCACTCAGCAGCACTTTAAAGAGGCCTAGTTTACCTAGTTCTCTCACACTATCATGTTCAACTCATCTGTTTCAAGCACATCAATGCTAACACTCAGACCTGAAGTGCAAACAGAGGGGACTGCATTTAGGCAGCAAAGGTTTAAGATCCAGCTATAATTCCAGGCCGAGGTCCCAAGGCACACACCCTGGATGCCAGATACATGCTGCGCTTTGCCACTTAGTCTCCACTGTTGTTTCTCCCCCTCCTACACCAGCCCGGGTTTGACAGTGACTCACACCAGCTTAATCCTACCTCCAGAGGCAGGAATAATTTTATCCCCATCTGGAGCAACAATGCAGTATCACAATCCAAATGTTTTAAAGCATGAAGCAAAGAGCATCACATTCATGGGAAACCACCCAGAGGGTCAGCTGAGGACGGTATTCCCTGCAGCCCCAATTTTGCTTGAATGCAAGAATGAGACAAGCCTGTTCCCTTGGAAGACGTGGTAGAAATCAGTAAAGGATGGAAGGAAACAAGATCTGACAACACATCATTAAAAATCCACTAACAAGGGGGAATTGCTTTGTTTTTTTGTTTATTGTTTTTAAATATCACTTTTTTTTTTTCTTTCCAGAAGTCATTATGTCCGACTCCATTAACATTCAGGTAAACAAGTGAAAGAACAACAGATGGGCATGATCTCGTAGCACAGGCACAGCCGCTGGGAGCAGGGCTTGCCTTTCTTTGCAGCAGCTCAACGTTGCTCTCCCTCGCCCTGTGTTCCCTCCCTCTCTATACCAGCATGGGCGATGGCTGGCAGTTGCCTGCAGGACATTCCTGCTTCAAACACAGCCCAAGACAGGACAGAGGAAGGCAGGCAGTTGAGGGATCACAGCACTTGGCCTCCCACCTCGCTCTCAGCCAGGCTTTCCCCTGATGGTGTGGAGGGGCAGGCAGGGGCAGCAACGGGGGCATTACCAGACCATCTGCAAAAAGCAGACCAGACCAGCCCCCGTCCAGATGGCAGCAGAGAGCATTTTGGGCCATTTTTGGTCACTTCAGGAGGAGCCCCTCGAGTGTGCACAGTACTGCCACCACAGCCCCCTCTGGAATTTCAGCACAGTCACTCTATTTTGCAATCCACATTAGCTCCCCTACAGTTGTGACCCACTTCCTTTGAGGGGGGGGGCACAACTGCAGCAGCCACCACTGCGGGCAAGCACCTTTTTGCCTTTCCTCAGCACCATTCTGGATGCATACTCAGCCTGCCTGCAGGCCCCCCTCCCAGAGGCTGTAAAAACCCATGCTGTTGAAGCCTGGTTCACAAAGCATCCTGGTGTTAAGGTTAACTGGTTGTAAAATTGCAGCAGTTCATCACACTATACACACTATGAGAAATGTTTATTAAATTGATTTTCATTTCATTTCTTTAAAAAAAAGGCAGAAAGAAGTTAAACACACTGCTTTGTGGCATGCTCCACAGTATGAAAAAATCCCAAGCATTCAGTTAAGCTGTCAGCGGCTCTGTTTGACCTTCCGATGCGGTCTTTGAACTCAGACCTGGACAGTTGACATTCCTCGTCCCCACCTCAGCTCACAGCCATTTTTTCAGCTGTCACTAGCTCCAGGAGGGATGCTTCCATGGAGAGGGAAGGGCTTGTATTTACAGCCTGCAATTTCATCCTTTTTTTATCTTGGAGGGTGTGGAGAGGAGCAGTACGGGGTGCCACGCTGCACACACAAAGGCGCAGGAGAGGGGCTGAGGCAGAGCAGGGGTCCTACCTAGTGGTTTTTCCCCTTCACCTCAGCCAGCTTTGGGACTGACCAACTGGCAGAAGAGCCCTGTGGCTTCTGGATCCTGAGTGCTTGCAACGGGGCGAGTCCCCTCAGCCCTTCACAGCTCCCTCTCTAATTTGTGTTAACTTGGGTCCAGCTTCACAGCAGACCCAAGTGGGCAGTTTTTTCCTATGAGGGTTTCTCAGCCACTTCATCATTGTTAAACGTGGTGTTTCCTCTCTGTTCCTGTTCTCCCAGGGCTGACCCCTCCTGCTACAGCTGATGACTACATTGAGTGTGGGGACTCGGCTGGTAACTAAAGAAAGCATTGTCTTCTCTCTGCAAACATCCTTCTGCCCCCTCTCCCAGGATCCTCCCCTAGCTGTTCCCCTCCTTCAGCACCTTTCCTGCAGCAGCCACAGGAACAGGAGACAACACAGGAAGCTGCCTCTGGGCCTCTCCACAATGACAAGCCACCTCCTAAATGAGCCAGAGGTGAATTGCAGCCCTTGTGGGAGACAGTCTGAGCAAACTTCCTGCTCTTCTTTCTCCCACAGCTCTCAGATTCCCTCTCCAAGTACCACTTTCTCTCAATTGCTCCCGCCTGGGACAACCCAAACCTATGAAAGTACAATGTCTGAGGACACACCTGACCTGCATCGAGACTTGGTCCGTCTTCAAATAGAGCTCCAGCTACATACACAGCATCAACTGAATACTGAACAATATCAAAAATACGGTATAAGGAAAAGAAAACAGAATTGAAATGCTTAATGGCATATTTATACACATTTACCAACAGTCAACAAAAAAGGTGGCAAGTTACACATCCATTCTGTATGCTGACAATCCCAATGCACATAGATGTAAACACACATGCTTGGATGATGCATATACATATGGCCACGTAACAGAGTAGATGACCTGAAGGAGCTACGCTGGGGAGCAGGGGAAGGGGTTACCTACTGCAAAACCTCATCTCATTCTCAATGTGCACAACATGGACATTCAGGGCAGTGTTGCTTTAAGGCTATTTCTAAGGCTGAATCTTTTCTTGTCCAACCCCTCAATATGAAGATCTGTTGAAGCACTTCCTCCTCTTATCCAGCACAACTTGATTGATATATATATATATATTTACCTATATACTTTTTAAAGGCCCTATATACTAAAAGGCAGGAAGAGGAAAGGGGGGAGTAGAAAAGAAGAAAAACTTCTGAATGGATCAGTTTGCCCCAGAGCAGGAATTTTCTATCCTGTAGTGGCAACAGCCATGACAGCCATGTGCAGTGGACAAACTACTAGCTTAAAAAGATTGATGATCACAGGCCTCCCTCCCTATCAGATCTGAACCTCTCTGTTGTGACAAAGGGGGAGAGTGAGATACTTTAAGAAACAGAAATACTCCTGAAGTGGGGAAAGTGATCACTAATTTAAACTCCTCCCCTTACCTGCTTCAAGGTGGCAAAGAGCTGAGAGATACTGTAATTTCCAGCTCAAGTGCCCAAATGGCTAAGGAAAAGGCTTTGCTTAAAAATATATATCTATAGAACTCTACATATAGATCATCTTTTTAGTGACACTCTGATTTTATAACATAGCTCCTGGGTCACTCTGCCCCTCTATCTACATGGTAATTGAGTGGCGTACAAAAGAAGCCACATACATAAAATTGATAACCAAAGTTACCAGATCACAAGAATGTGTTTCAACTGGTGCAATCTAATATCCTAAATTACCTTGATTTTATAAGCTGATCTGCTGTTAATGTAACTGGAAGGTCTTAAAAATAAAGCTTTTTTTTTCTGATAATCAGATTATGACAATTTCTCAGCAATATTACAGTGTGTGACAATATGCTATAATTAAGGATAATTTCACTGAACGAGAGAGTGAGGCAAAGATGAAATTTTAAGCACGTACACATATGGTTGGGAACACCCAAGTGTCATCCTGCAGTACATAAAAGCAGGATTTCTAAAGTCAAGGACTTTTTTTTATATTTTCTTTTTCCAGTATCATTTCTGTGTGAGCATTAGCTTAACAGTGGAAACTTGGTATAGAACTAGATTCTCCTTGAAACATATATCTATAATGAAACACTGAAGGACATTAAAAAAGTAATTTAATTTTCAGTTTGTTATACTTAAAAAACTGGGACTAAAATTCACCCCCAGCCACTGACCTTTTAAAGTAATGAATCAATGGAAACGAGCCGATTTATAAAGTTAAAGCCCAAAGAAAAAAAACCAAAAAAACAACATAAAACCTAAAACCATTTTTACTCTTTAGAGAGTAAAAGAATTTCAGCATGACTTCTGTTAAGGACTGACCTACCGATGGAAACAGGCTGGAGAGGAACAACGCCTGTGTTTCCCCTGGGATACATCGCACCCAGGCGATGGAGGCTGTTTCCTCTCCCCGCCTCTCGCCCAGGCTTTGGGCAGTCAGCCAGGCTTCCCTATGGACAGCTTGGATACACCAGGGATTTGGGGTGATGGTTGGAAATGATGAGTACAAATTAACAAAATTGTTAAATTCTGCTTCGGTATCCAATTAAAAAAGTTGGAAAAACCAAGGCAAAGTTTTCTGGTACCAGGCTGTAGCCTCCTCCTCTGTACATCTTCCACCAACGTTACTTCTGAGTTACTGGGGGTGGGGAAGGGGGAGGAAGGGCTTGATTCTCCTGCTACAGCAGCTTTCCCATCACACAAAACTGATGTGTAACTAACTCAGCCACAAAGATATGGGAAAGTTTTATTTATTTAAAAAAAAAAAGTACTTCAAAATAAAAATGATAAGTACTGTATGGTAATATTGGAAGCATTTATATACATAGTTTTCTTTGTCTGTTGTTGAAATGTCTCCTGGTCTCTCGGTGGCACTTGGGGTCCCCTCTAGCGCCGTCCGCCCTGCTCCCCCCTTCCCCTTCCC
This sequence comes from Atrichornis clamosus, assembly GCA_013400975.1. Lineage (NCBI taxonomy): Eukaryota > Metazoa > Chordata > Aves > Passeriformes > Menuridae > Atrichornis > Atrichornis clamosus. The sequence goes on along the minus strand of WBMZ01003526.1, from coordinate 74,813 downwards.
GGCTCTCACGGCTCAGTAGACGGAGCTGTTCCTTATGCCACAGCACAGCACCATGCTCAGGATCATCTCGAAGATCTGTCGAGAGACACAGGGGCACCAGTGAGGCACCAACCAGCAATGATGCAGGAGCTCCCCCCATCCCGAGGTCCCCCACTCCACATTAACACTCTCATGCCAGAGATGAGGGCAGGACAGTTGCAGGGGCATCTGGAGGAGAGGGGTATATCCAGCCCAGCTGAAAGAGGACCAGGGTGCCCTGAGGTGGCTCTTCCCTGTCCCACCAGGCTTACCATGATCACAGCAACCACGACGGCAGCAATACCGATCAGGTACAGCTTCCCGGAGAACAGCTCATCGATTTTTTTGTGGCAGTTCGTGTTCTGAAGCAGAGAAGCACTCCAGTCAGACAGCCTGCTCTCCCCTCGCCTGCCCTCGGCACCCAGAAAGGCAGGTCAGCTTCCCCCCGCTCCTGCTGATGTCCCCAGGTCCTGCCTCCAGGACTTCCAACCAGACTTCGCCCCTCCCCACCTGCCAGCCCCCTCAAGCAAGAACAGCAAAGGAAGAACTCAATGGGAACCTTCAACACCCTTCTACACCATCCCCAAATAAATGAAATCTCTACCCTTTATCTATTTCCCAATAAATCCCCGAATTTCCTTGGCAGCCGAGGTTTCCCGCAGCAGCTGTGCTGATTGAAGAGTGGCTGTGCCTACCTCAAAAAAGCTTTTCAGGGAGTCCTTTCGGCAGAGGTCGTCCCTCCACACGGGAGTGAAAGTTGCTGTCACAATATCAGAACCACAGCAGTCCAGCTACATGGAGAGAGGAAAAAAGAAACAATGGAAAACCAGATGCCAAACTCTCATGCAATACTCTCCCCACCATTACACATTCTTGAAGCCACTCAAGATTGAGGAGGCATCTTGGAGAGGGAAGCAAGAGAGAGGAGTAAGTCACCAAACTAACTTTTTTCTTGCCATGCAATGCAGCTGATTCCTACAATAGTCACAGACAGATCTGGCATGGGTATCCTGGAGAACAGTGAACCCAACTTTCTCCAGAGATTTTATTTCTTGCGGAATGGACCCAGTATCAGGATTAGTTCCTCAGAGCTACATTCTTCTTCCATTGAATTTTACTTAAACCAGGGATGCTAAGGTAAATGAAAAGCAACTTGAATTAGAGCTTGGTCCAGGCTTCCCAGCACAGTGTGAAGGACAGAATATTGAGGAGAGCACAACTCTGCTTCTTTGACATGTAAGAACAGCAAACTTGACAGGCTAAGACCTGCATGTAGCATCATCTGCCTTACACTGTGCTTTTCCCATCCTTTTCCATTCCATTATTAATTCTCCAGCACAACCACCACCATCTCACCGTTTCATGGAAGGTCTTCACTACAGCTTTTGCGTTGTTTGCATCCGATTCTCCCATGAGCGCTTGTTGAAGCGCTTGATCGTAGAACTGCTTCACGTCTTTGGCTATCTAGGAAAGACACAGGAAAAACTCCCTTTCAGCCAGAGGGAGGAAGAGGAAACCTATCCAGCAGATGTGCCTGAAGGACAGGATCCCTCTAATGGCACTCGCAGTAAGATGAGCAGTTTTTAAATAGATCGGGACCCCATTTGTTTACACAGGCACATGAAAAAAGGCCCGTCCTTCATAGGGCTCAAGCCCCTCCAGCACTAGCAAATATTAAGAACCCCATCCACCAGCCAGCAGATCCCAGCCAACACTATCCAAGGACTCCATGAGCTCTCTGTAGCAGATAAAGACAGCCAAGGCCTGGAGGGTGAACCACAAGATCTGAGATAGCCTTCAGCCCACATGGATGTGCTGCTGGGCTCAGGAATGCAGAAATAGCTTGTTTTGAACCACACATAGAGAGAAAGCAGGCAGGCAACACGTTTCCCACTGAGGCTGCAGAGGTGGGACACGCTGGAGAAGTTAGGAGGAGGTGGGGTGTGCAAGCAAGGCTGTCTGTAGGTATGGGCACCTTGGCTTACTGTATGGCTCAGAGGGGATGGCAGGAATTTGGGACAGATTACACACTAAAATGCCTAGTGAGGCAGCTCATTTGTGTCAGGAAGCCTAGATGCACTTAGATGGATGTCAAACTTTAGCTGTGTCCCTACCTGGAGCTAGGCATCGCTGTCCTGTGAGTGGTCATGTGAGATATCTTATCCATATTCTAGCCCTGCCACCTGGCTGGTGAACCGCTGCCACCCGTGGGGGTTTGCTCCACAGTACACAAAACCCTTAATTTTCAGGGAAACTGGTCTTGTGCCTTCTCCTCTAACACCCTTCAATAATTTGGGAGAGAGAGATGAAAGGAGGACATGCAAAAGAAGCAAAAGAAAAACCTACAAGCAAGAAGGGGAAAATGCTTTCTAGAACATCTGCTCTTGGCAGCGCAGGCTGGATTAGCATATGAAAAAAAGAAACTGCAGCAAGAAGACGGACGATTTCAATCAATTATCCCAGAATTCCTTCATCACTGCTCAAAAAAGTTGGCTTTGGAGGATGATATTCACCAATCAAAACATTTGATTCTGGTACATAAAAAAAAAAGAAAAATCCTATTTATTGCCTCCCCATTCTGAATCTAAAGCATCTTCAAGAAGGCAGGCTGAGGGAGAGACTGCCTTGAGCTCTGTGGAAAAGCATCTCTGCTGAAAGCAGCTCTTCCCTCCCAGCCTGCGTTGTTCCTGACCAAGGCAGGGAGAAGAAAACCACCTGCCTTGTGAGCAGGGACTTCAAAACAGCCCATTCGTCATCAAGGCTGCAAAACCAGCTGACGCCAACAGACTGCCACCCTTCATTTTAAACTGCAAAAATAACTTTAGGGGCTGAGGTCATCACTCTTGTATTGGGAAATCCTAAATTCCTCAGCTTTATGCCCTGATGGCCAAGCACCTTCTCCCCAGGATAGGACACAACAGCCATGGGGTCTCTCCTTCCCCAGACTTCACTTTCTTTGCTGTCGGTTGCAGTTGCCCAACTTGGGAGTCTGCAGGATTCACAAACTAACATCTGCAGGAGGCACAGTCCCTCTGCAAAGGTTAATTAGTTCACTAGAGTTGCTAGGAAACGGCACCCTGCCTGCATAATAATATGTTTAGCCACAGAAGAGTTTATTCCAGTGAAGTCATGCTCTCTCCTGCTGAATGACTACAAGGGTGTTCCCATTCAGGCCGAGCCTGTCAGCCATGGCCCACATGCATGTGAAAGCTGAGCAGGCCAGCACCTACTTACACAGCTGGCTTACGTCTCTTAGTAAAGTAAACACATCTCCTGCTCTGCCAGAGAGCCTAACCTTGGCTTTGAGCACAAGCAGTCCCCTTCTCTCCTCCAAACCCCTGAAGCCCAGTGATCAACACCCATGGTTCCCATACACGGGCAGTTCTGCACTCCGAGACCGAACTCGGCGTGTGTGTGAGCACGTGTGACTGTAGTGAAGGGAAGGTGAGCAGAAACAGAAGGTGAAAAGCTGCAATTTTCAGTTCTACCCTTTAGCTCAGCCCCTCCAGCCAGGAAACCTCATCTGAGCAGTCCCTAGCAGGTGTGCCTGGGACAGAGACAGGGCTTGTACTCCTCGTGTGTGCAGCATATGGATCAGCAGCAAGCCCAGTCCTGGCAGCCAAGCGGCCCGAAGCAGGTTATATGATATTGGAGGAGAGCAGGAAGCACCAAGCAATCCCGTTAATGCGGGCTCTCCCTGTACGGTATTCCCTCCCTTTGGCACTACGCGGCTGGGCTCGCTCTTTGTTCCTTGGCACCGAGGACGTGCAGATGGCCTTCCTTCACAACTTCATGCATGAATCAACTCCCTCTGTGACTGACAGCGTGGCAGCACGGAGGAGACCCAAGCGAGACAGGCTATTTTTGTTCGAGACACAGCTCTACATACCCTAAGGGGCAGCTGCTACCGTCAAGTGCTCACATTTAAAGTTCATCAGCCCGGCCAAGAGGAGTGAGGTGACCTGCCTGGGTCACACTGCTAATCCAAGCCCCTGTTACTCGGTCTGGGAGCAGCTTGTGAGCAAAACAGCTCACGCTGGGACCTGCTGCAGTTCTGCCCCAGCCTCCCAGTCCCACAAACACAGGTTTCAAAGTTGTCTTACCTGGTCTTTGTTGACAAAACCCCAAATTCCAGCTGCAACTTCACAGGCAAACAGGATCACCAGGCAAGTGAAGAACTGCAAAGACAAATCAAGAGAGGGATTCTTAACAGATCTGCAGCAATTAGATGGGGAGAGGCATGGAGCAGCACTTCTACTGACAGAGATCAGAGCAAGGTGTCATCTGACTTCAAACCATTTTATCTCTCATACATGCACTCAGCCCAAACATGTTTTCCTGTAACTCATCAGATGCCACCCCATGTCCAGACTTCCCACTAAGATGGTTGAGCAGGGATTAGCAAAGCCTTTCCCAGTAAGGAACTGGCAGAGATGAAGGTGCCCTGTGCACCACAAGAAACATTGCTACTCTTGTGTACCTGCAGGACCATCCAGACAAGGTTCCTGCTCTGCCACAAGTGCTCTGAAGATGGGAATTGCCACTGCAGGGTTAAAAGCACATTTCAGCTGCTGAGGAGCTGGGGGCGTCAGGGTGTGATTTATGGCCAGCTCTCTGGCATCCACAGCCCTGCAAGGCTACTGCAGTTTTTTGCATAAATACTAACACTGACATTTTCCCACAGTCCCACCCTGTTTGTGCAATTCCAGCAGTCCTCCCTGCCATCCCCCCAAAGACTTCCTCCATCTTTTTGTTCAGATACCGGGAACATATTGTGATGGTTGGTCTGTTAGACTGGGAATGGGAAGCTATTAAGCTCATACATCAGAGTCACACGAGAAAGCACAGAGAGGCATACAGAGCCAACATCACCTCTGTGACAACAGCACTCAGTGACTTCTTCCTGGAAAAAACCCCAAAGTGGAAAAGTTGCCATGGAAGTCAAGAAGCAAAAGAAGTGAATGGAGTCAAGGAAAGACAAAATTAAAGTACAGGGTGGGAAAATAGCCCCTGGCTCCTGAGCAGTCTCTGTTCTAGACACATTCAGGACGTTTTCTTCAACAAAAGTGGAAACAAGAGTTTCCAGAATGATGCCATATCTGGCTCTCACATGCAAAAGCAAAATGGAAACAAGACCATTAACCTGACAGCAGGAAAGGCATTCCAACATACTTTTCCACTTTCTAAGCAACTCCTATGATCCCCATCTTTCCCTGATTCTGTAGGAACATCTTTGGAGGACTGGATCCCACATCCTCCCAAGAACTCACATCACCCTAAACTGTGGGTAAGCACTTGGGCTCACTCTTGCAGTGGTTAATCTCCAGTGATGGACGGTTCGTTTATCCCAGATTTGGAGCTACAACTTCCTGCAGACTCAGTTCTTCTTCAGCTTGTCTGTAGAACACCAAGAGATGCAGCTTGATGCTATGGGAACATAGTGGTGTTCCTGGCCAGGCAGCTGGCTGTGTCCCAGCCCATTTCCAGGGAGCAGAGCCTGCTCCATGCCAAGTGGCTCCCTCCTATCTTCCTCAGGTCTTGCTTTATAGGTTCCACGCCACCTTCAGCAGAGGATTTTGATAGCATGGAGCTTCCTGGTACACTTTTCCCTTTTACAGTAAGCCCAGAGTCACTCCCTCAGCTAGCGGCAGGCGCTGGGAGTGCGGCTGCTTCCCTGAAACACCCTGAGGACACTGCCTGGAAATGTCCTTGGAGCACAGTGGGAGCCTTGGCCAGCGGAAGGCGTCCTTATGAGGCCTCTCCAGGCTTTTCTTGGCAAGCCAAGGTGTGAGCAAACACAGGCAGTGCACAGCAGCTAGAGCTGCTAATTTCAGCCAAAGCAGCCGGCTCCCCTGTCAGACCTCAAGTACGTTGTACCATCTGCCCTTCTAATCCCCTTTCTAACTTCAAGACGGAGCGAGGGGTAGTTCGGGGTCTGTAATCAGCATTAACAAAAACAATAAAAATCCAAAGGTGCCAGACTGTGTTACAACAACCCCAGTCGGATTTGTGTGCAGGCTCCTACTGTTCCCAGCAGCAGGGATAATGCCTGCAAACTCCTACAGAAGCTCCCATGCACTGACGTTCAGAAGCACTTTATGAACACTGGGGAGAAGCATCCCCTTATTACTGGGAATCACCAACCAGAGGTGAAGACATCTGCAAGAGCAAGGGAAAGCAGCTCTGTTTCCCTCTGTCCCAGCTGAGTCCACCCCCATGAGTCGTTACACAGTCACCAAGAATCCTCCATCCCAACCAAGCCAAGTGCTGGAAAGTCATTCCAATGAAAAAAAAAAATTATGTTTTATCCTTCCAGTTTATTTTATATGCATCAAGTTTAAAGCTGAACCACATGTGAGAACTTGCTTTAAATAAATGGGTCTCCCTTGCCCCCGAGGCAAAGGCTTTTGGTGTGGCTACAGTTTATCCAATTAAGCTCATCCAGTGCCAGGAATCCTGAGCTGCTGCCTCACACCAAGGACGCCTGTAGCACCTCAGTAATGGATTTTCCAGGATGTACCTAGATGTTCTCACTAAGAAATTATGGAAAGTCTTTGCTGTTTCCTTGTCCAAACAGATAAAAATAGTAGACGATTCCTTAAAAGAACTGGAATTGCCACAGGCAGCCTTGAAACGGAGTGAGAGGGGAAGCTGTAGGGGACATGAGGTAAGAAAGAGGGTTTACTGGGTGCTTGGTAAAACAGGCAGGGGATAAAAGCAAGGTGGGGTTTCACATATAACAGAGACAATGAGTCTCTAAGAATCCTGCTGATCTCACCCCTTCTGCCATGCCCCTGGCTTCAGCCTCTGCCCTGATCCAGGCACAAGCAGGATATTGCAGGACCCCTGCCAGCTCAGCCAGAGCTCCACAGGCTGGGCAGAGTCACCCAGTCCCCACCTTCACGCTAACACATCCTCCCAGCCCCACTTGTTGGAAAAGATCCCAGCAAGGGAGGCACAGCCATGTGCTGCCCAGCAGGGAAATCATGGTGCCAAGTGACTTCCAAAGCTTTGTGCCTCTTACCGTTCCCAGAAGACACTGAGACTCCTGAATAGCACCGTAGCATCCCAGGAATCCCACGAACATCATGACAGCTCCGACTGCGATCAGGATGTAGATTCCTGCAAGGGAGAGGGGGAGGCAGAGGTGTTACTGCAGAGCATCCTCGTGCCTGGCCGGATGTTCTGGCTCCCTGGGGCGGACAGTTACGGGTGTGCAGAATTAAGGCTGAGGTGCGAGCAGAGGTGGCAGCAGACACAGCAGAACACAACGTGCATAAGCTGGGTCTCCAAGTGTTTGAAGCTGCCGACACCGAAACTTTAGTAACTCCATCACCCCCAAAATCAGAGGAAACATGGAGAGCTCGAGCAGCACTAAGTAGAGGATGTAGCAGACAAGACAAGGGCTTTACAGCATCCTCAAGAGCCGTAGTAGGGAGTTCCCCTGTTGTTTTAAATATTTAAACAGAGATGAAAATGATTAGTTGGCGTATCTTGTAAAATAAACAGTAAGGCATATGGTTTATTTATATTAAACATCATCCAAATATTTATCTGGCTAACATTTTAAAGGCAGATGAACCACAAAACTAAGCGGAAAATACTGCTTACGCATCTCACTTAATAAAATCTGGCACTTTTTTTGTTATAGGTTCTTCTACAGTGAAGACAACATTTTTTACTCTAACTTACTGAATTTGCACAGCCAGCTTGCACCATAACTAGTTCAAAGCTTGAAATGAGGCATCAGGAGTGGTTCAGAAAACAGAGGAATAAAAGTTTATTCATTCAGGAAACAAGAGCTTAGCTCAAGGCTCAAGTCTGCTGCCGTGAGTAATCGCCATGGTCTCACCAACCACGAGACTGGTGAAGCCATAGTGATTACTCAGCCAAACACTACCAGCTCAGTTAAATTTGACACAGCTTTCTCCTGGTGTATCCCTTATACTTAGTGCATTTTTGGTTAACTAATATTCTCAAGTATTGTGGTTCTACTACTCTCTAAGTGAATGCTACTTCACATCCAAAAGCAATTTGATACATGCAAAAAATAACCAGATAATTACAAATCAGGTAAGACTGCAGTCATCATTTCTAATGGACAGTGAGGGAAAAAAAAAAATCACAATGAACATAAAAGAACAAGGGGCATCCCAGAGGTAACATAGTGAATCTCACTAGTACTTGGGAGACACATCCCTTCAATGAAATGTTTTCTTCTGCTGTAAGTGAAAATGTTTTATAATTATTAATCAGACTGTCAGCTCTCCTTTAGGAACAGCCCTAACATATAAACAGAACTCAAGATTAAAACTGTTTGTACATGCTTGTCATGTTTAAGTTTTTTCTTATCTTTGTAGCTTTTAAACAATCTTCGGATAATTAAAGTGCAAAGTCTAAAGGCCATGCTCTGAGAACAGAGTCAAGTCAAGTACACCCTTCTCTAAAACACCAGATACACAATAATGGTCTTGACTTGTTTAAAATTCCTGTATGGATACCTCAAGCTTGGGACAGGGTGAACTCTGGCTCCCGCTTCTTCCCTCTTTAGACAAAAAAGCACAAGCGCCGATGCAAGGGCTGCCTTGGCGCGAGGCGGTGACGGAAACGCCGCCCCAGCAGCTCCGGCGCTGGGACTCCGCGGAGTTTCTCACCGGCACCGCGCTCGCTCTATATTTAGGCCCCGCGGGAGGGAGGAAGCCAGCTGCAGGGGAAGCGCCGGCACAATGGAGCGCGCTGACCCCGCAGGAAGCCCCTCTTCACAAAACCTGACGGGAGCTGTGGCCGGAGACACCGACATCCTTGCGGCGACACTGCCAGCAAAGCGGGCCGGAGGAGCGAGCCGCACCTCCTGGTGTGTTCTGAAGGGGTTCCAGCAGCGCCCAGCAGCCACGAAAACCCAACAGGCTACTGTGTTCCTGAAGCTCCCCAAGCGGGGACGAGACACCTCCCTACATTAAGGTGCAAAAAGAAGGGAAAAACAAGCAAAAGAAACCACCCAGGAGAGTTTATTGGAAAGGACAGGCCAGCAGATAAAGTTTTGTGGGCCTGCCTGAAGTGGAAGGAGGTGGTTTTGTCCCGGCAGCTGGTGATGACATGAGGTGGAGCAGCAGGGGCAGCTGGGCAGGGAGCCAGCATGGCAAGCAGTGGGCAGGGCTGTGTGTGAGGCAGAGGGGCCCCAAAGGGCTTGGGGGTGATGGGAACACATGAACCAATCCTGTATAGTGAAGGCTGTCTGCTGGACACCTGCCAAGCCCCCGAGAGACTGATGGAGACTGCCAGACACTGCATAACTGCTGTCTCATGAAGAACAACGTATCAGCAGTGGTGTCGCAAAAAGCGGTCTGCTTACTGTCACCAGAATCTGCTAATGCCCAGGAAACAACCCTTGCCGCTCCAGCTTGTACCAATGCAGCTGCTGGCTTGGGTTTTCAACCCAAACCATGTCAGGTTTTTCCATTTTAAGCCCTAGGTAGTTCAACTGGACAGTCTTCATCAGAAATCACTTTGGGAAAAGCAACTTTCCTCATCCCTCAGTGCAGCAGCTTTTGACTTCTTCTCCCATTAGGAGAGAAAAGAGAAGACAAAGCTGAGCTGGGGGCCAGTCATTTCCACATCTGAGGAGTCACTGTTCATGCTAACCACCCCAGTAGATGGGTGACAAGCAGAAGCAGCACATTTGGAGACCAAGCAGCATGATGCTGGAACCCCAATGACCAGATCAGCATGGACAGATGATTTCATTCTCAATTTTTTCAAAATAAACACCAAAGACACCTTCTGGTCTTAACAAATATCACAGACTCATAGAGCAGCCCAGGTTGAAGGGACCTCAAATCATCACCTGGTCCAACCTTTTGTGAGAATGGGAACCTAGGTGAGACTATCCAGCACCCTGCCCAATTATATCTTGAAAACCTCCAGTGACAGGGACTCAATCATGACCCTGGGGAGGTTGGTCCAGTTAATGACTGTTCTCACTATAAAAAGTGCTTTTCTGATACTGAGATAATCAGGAAAACAGAGGGGCCACTGATGGCTAGGAAAGTCTTGCTCTGAAAACTAGGAAATGAAGGCCCAGTGAAAACCTCGACTGGTAGTGGAGACTAAAAGGAAACACAGACATTTGCTGCTTTAGAGAAGCCTTCCAGTAACCTCTGTACTTGCTTGTCACTGGGATTTCTGGCAGCTTCAAAACATCAAAACCAAACATGACCTGCTGAACTCCCACCCCAGACAGGCTGTGCAGACCTTGGACTGTCAAGTGAGGTCCTGACTTTCTGCTTCTCTCCCTGCTCACGCTTCACCAGCTCCGCTGTCAAGTGAGGAAACAGCAAGAAGGAAAGGAGGGAAGAAGATGTGCACCATGTGCAGCTTCCTGACCAGAGCCCAGCGGATGCGACCGGGGCGGTGGGAGCAGCAGGAATGCGCAGCCAAGCGGGGGAGAGGGAGGCGATGACTGGTCTGATCTTGGAAAACCACAAAAAAAACTCCTGGAAGGCTTTTGGAATAAAGGGCAGCTTCATTCCCAGGCACAAACAAGCGGCCGTTATGGAGCCGCCTTTTGTTACCGAGGGCCAGAGCACGACAGCCTCCTGGGAGGCAGCGGAGCAGGACTCTGCTCTGGAGTTTATTTAAAAACAAGCACAAAATATTTAGTGCAACAATAGCATCTTGTATGAGGAATGCCAGCGGTGTTTCTCCACAGAAATGCCATGCTGAAGGCTGAGAAAGCAAATGAAGGCAACCAAAGTGCCCAACCACACGCTTTGAATGGTGTTTGTTTTCCCACACCCATCCTTCCCCTCAAGGAATGGGACTGGTGGGGGGGTTCTCAACTTCCAGACTGGGTGCCAGGCAGCTGGGGAACTATTTCACAGCAATCACAGCACAGACTGGAACGACCAAGCCCTTTTCCCAGAAAGCAGCCTGACACATCTTAGCTTTCATTCCTGGCACAGAGAGACGATGATGCCTAGTGTGGTTTTGGGCTCCGTGTCTATGAGCAAGACACCTGTCATCCCCATCCTGAATGGCACATTATCCTCCTTAAAGTCAGAGGAGACTCCCCCCAGCACAAGCCTGATCACTATGCAAGCATCAGAGACTGGTTAACCCCTACAGGCCTCTCCTGGGTGAGGAACTCTTGACTAAAATGGTATTTGCTCCTTCAGGGCTCCACCCAAAGTGGCACAATTTGGCATGAGCAAAGTTCCATCTGCCTTTCACATGCTACTTCCCAGTTCATTTTTACTGCAGCTTTTTCAGGGGTTTTAAAACAAGAAGCGCTGTTTGCCATAAACAAGAAGTAAAATGAGAGAGGTATAAAATGCTAACTGCAGTGCCTGTAGCCATGCTGCCCCCTCTCAGAGCAGCAGTACGTAACCCTGGGAACAGCTAGAGTTGGAGCAACAGGTACAGTCAGCAAATCACATACAGGTGTTCGTGGTACCAAGGCTCCTCCACAACCTTAAGCAACACTACAGTGTGATTTCTAACCCTATGGCACGGTTCTCTGGTAAGGCAGCAGCAAACAAAGATTGTTAAAGCTGCCACGCGTAACCAGCTGCCCACCAAAGCAAGCTGTGAGCCTCAGGACCTGTATCTCAGAGTTAGGGAAGTCAGGGGTGATGTCATTACTGCCTGGAGTCCTCAATCATCTTTTCAGATGGAGCCTTAAAGCAGAAAGCTTTAGGAAAAAGTCCAACCACTCTTAGCTTTACCTCCTCATCTGAATTCAAAGCAGGAGCACAGGACCCATGCTATGATCTCTTCACTCTAGAGCATCAGGACAGGATGATCAGAATAAGCTGCAGCAGTGGATCAAACGGCACTCCCCTTTTCCCAATACAACAGGGCATGGGCTGCTTTGGGCTGCAGGGATCTCCTAAAGCTTTAGGAAAGTCCCCAAAACCAGAGCCAAGGAACTGATAGTAATTGAGTGCTTCTCTTGGTATGGTGCCAGGTTGGAAAGGGAAAAAAAGCAGCCAAGAGGCCAGCTTAGCTCCCAGCTCAAGCAGATGATGCCTCCACGGAGGGCCCTTTACCTACAGGCCAGCAAGGAAGCAGGATGCTCAGTTTTAGGAGCAGGGAAGGGAGAGAAAAAGACAGTATTCATTGTCAGTACTTGCTCTGGCATTAAAGCAGCATAGCTGGTGCCTGCAGGGTTGTAAAACCCATGTCCTGTCCCTGCTGAGAAGTAAAGAAAACAAGAAGAAATAAACAATCTTAATAAAAGGACACAATGAAAAAACAAATAAAAGGAGGAAGAAGCACAGGAGAGTCCCTGTAAAGCAGGCAGGGAGCAGGCCAGTCCTGGCCAGCTCTCCTCCTGTGCCCCATCATCCCCATCAGAGATGCTGTGCTGTTCCAGGCATGGGCATTCCTGGACAGTGCCTTACCTCTCCCCTCATTTCAATCCTCTCCCAGCAGCTTTAACTCATTAGGCTAATGGAAGCCAGTCACTTCCCCCAGGTCACCATGGCAATATTTCCAAAAGACAAAAAAGAAATCGAGTAAGAAATCCTCCCCAGCATGACACCATGCTTCCTGGGAAGGCCAGGCAGCTCTCCAAGCTGTGCCTGCCCTCCCCACGGGATGGGCTTTAAAAAGGGCCTGAGAGCAGAGGGAAGAGAGATTTTAGTGTTTATTCTCTCAACAGGCTCCCGAGGGGAGGCTCTGCACATCCAAGAGTTTTGCAAGCCTCTGAGGAGAGGAGGGAAGCTTCAGTGCCACCCTGCTGTCGCTCCTGGCCTGCAGACACTGAACATCGCTGGGCTCACCAGCACTGCTGCTGCAGGGAAGGGTGGGACCAGCAGACAATGGCAGGGAGACTCCGTCCTAGCCCACACCACCCACTGTGGAAGAACACCCTCTCCATAGCCAAAGAAATGACCATGATCTTCCTTGCAACTTGGGGGCAAGATACAGGCAGGGAGTGGAAAATCCCTCCAGGGCAGGGTTGAGGCAGGAAAAGGATGGCTGGCTGCCTGAGCCAGCCAGCAAGGGAGGGTCTCCCAGACATTTTTGTCCAGTTGCCTGGTGGAATTGGCCCAGCAGAGCCAACAGTGCTTTTCGGAAAGTGGGGTGAGAGAGAAGGGCTGGAAAAAGAGAGGGTTTGCTGGAATATGACAAGTGGGAAGCCCCTCCATTCCCCTCCATCCCCTTTCCCAAGAAAAACATTGCTGCTCTGGAGCTGCTAATGACTTCCAGATGGAGCAACAGGGTCACAAAGCATGGAGAGCTCTCACGGGGAGATGAAAGACTGTACACGCTGCCCTCAACTGCAGGAACAAGGCAAGAAGAAGCCACGGGCACCCCTCTGTCAGAAAAGCAAAGGGGCAGTGGGGAAAGCCCCAAAGAATGTCCTCCTGTGCACACACTCATAACCAAAATTACTCCACACAGATACCAGGTTTCTTCTCTTCTGCCTACCCTGAAAACACTGGAAGGAGACTCGAGTCTTCTAAAGTCAGCATACCTGCAAAAGCTGGGAGGAGGTCTATGGCACATCTCCGGGACTGGGATGGGCAAAGGTGGCACAGCACAGGAGACTCAGATTGGAAAATACTGGCCTGTCCTCTGCTGCCCCAGCCTACGGCACTTCTGGACATCTCTATGTGCTCCGGGGTCTCACCCACTAACACAGCACAAATCCCACTGGAGGATTCCCTGTAGGCTTTGCATGCCTTAAACACACTGCAGGTTTTCTAAGGAAAACTGTCAAAGCTACAGGTTTAAACAGCTCTAAAGAGCAAGAAGCTACCTCTGGCACAGGTCCAGGGCAGCAAAGCCAATGGGAGGGGACAAAGGAAAAGAACAACTACATTGTTTGTAGTTGGATAGATCTGAACCCAAAATAACCTGATGGTACCAGTTTATTTTTAAAGTCAACCGTTTTTAGTCTGCAGAATAAATGAACCACAGTGGTTGGTCATGGTGAAGGTAGAATGGATTGCAATTAAATGGAAATGCAATGAAATAACATGTTGTTTCTCTAGTAGAAATTTAATTCTATGATAAGAATACAAAAAAAGGACTGTACTGTCAGATACATGGTGTAAGCCAGATACTCAATGAAAATATTAAAAGAGTGTTTTGCTTTAAAACTACTATTTAAAAAAAAATTCCAGTGTTATTGAAGGAGTTGATCTGACAGTGATTAGAGGAAATTCTAGAACAAGTAAAACTCAGCTTTTGGTTTTTTATCCTTTAAGGGACTAAATAATTAAATTGTCCTTAAATGTAAATAAATTTACTTCCAAGACAGAAAAATGCATGTACTTCTATTTTTAAAAATCCACACATATATTACTTTTTAAATAATCCATTTTGCTCAGCGTGGTTCAAGGCCAAATACAAACCTTGGTTTCCACTGCCAAGCACGCAAGCCTGGCCACAGTTCATGTCTGCTGGAAAATCTCTGACACAGGGAGCCTTGAGAAAGGAAAGCACAAGTGGGTGAGAGAAGAAACCAGTCCTGAACCAGCTGTGCTCATCAGCAGGGATCACTGCACCACCTCAAGCCAAAACTGAACGTGTTTTTCACTGGAGTTTATTACAGGACCTAGAGACCAGGACACTCGGGCTCTTCTCCAGGCCTTTCACAACAAGGTTAGCAAAAGATTTGCTGCTGAGTCTAACCCCACAATCCTCAGAAGTGGGCACCATCTCTAAATGATGGCTAGCATTTCCAGAGGGGTGGGAACAAGGACAGCAGCATGAACAGAACCAGGACCTTCTCACTGCTCCTGGTGGGTCCACAGTAACTGTAGCACTGCGGACTTCCAGAGCCTTTGCAACTGGAGCCCTGAAATCTCAGAAATCACTGCTTTTCATCCAAGACAGTCCAGTCCTGAAAAGGCTAATTAAGCTGCTGCTATGGATAGAAGGGACAGCTCCTCCACAACCACTTAGCCAACCCAAGTCTGTCTGGGAGATGGGCTTGGATGCTCTGCACTGCTGGCACCATCTGGGAGCCATGGCAAGACTGGCCAAAGCATCCTCACATGCTGTAAGGACAAGGGGCAAACCTGGGGGACACTCAGACACACATCCCAATCCCTACCATAGGCACTGCTGCTTAGCAGTCCCTCCTCTCTGCAAGGGTCACATTCCACTGAGCCCAGCAAAACCTCATGACAGGACTTCCAAAAATCCCAAAGACACCCATGAAAGCGTGCCAGCAGCTGCAGTTCAACTCAGATATGTACTCATTTGTAAGAAAGACTTCAAAGCCTCCCTGTGCTTTCTGGCCCATTTATTCTAGCCCAGTCTCTGTGAAAAGCAGCTTGAACTTGTTTCCAGGGCAGAAATCATTATCCTGAATCGTATTTGTTCGGAGGAGGATGGTGAAGACAGTCTGTGATTCACTTCCTTAGGCTGCGCTCCCGTTAGCCGGCGTCCCCTCCACGCCTCGGCAGCGTTCGCAGGCACAGTCACCACCTCACCATTAGTTCAAAGCCATTGCTTCCCTCAGCTGTCCCCCACTTGTCTCCCTCAGGCTTTGCTGCCTGGCTGGCTTGGGAGCCGGATCAACAGTCACCAACTTGGTATCTAGGGAAGTCCCCCACAAAAAACAAAAAAACCCCCAAAACCTCTTGCCTTTCTGTGGGGCAGTGACACCGCGCAGGATGGTGGGGAAAGGGAGCGGTGGCAGCAGCCTCAGTGGCCAAGTTTAACCCACCACTGTATGCCTGTCCAAAACCTCTCACCTCTCCCCTGTGCCACCACGCTCCAGGCAAGAGACGCTGCACAGCAGAGGATTTACCAACAAAACACAAAAAACCTAAACAGAAGCAAAACCAACCCCTTTCTCACCCCAAGAGCTACGTGGAAAACCACACCCCAGCTCTGGATGCTTTTGCACTCTTCATCGTGGCTGGCCCCGCTCCCAGGGCCGAGCTAATTACAGCCACGGGTCGTGTCACCCTGTCACTTGCTGTGAGCAGCTGGAGGCAGATTTCCTATTTTGGATCTGGCAGGAGAGAGTGAAGCAGAGACCATCCGGCTGCTGTGCTCCATTCCTTGCCAGGCAGTTTGAGGGAAAGGAGAGGGACGAGCACCCAGTGATGCTCTCAGTGCACAGGAAGCCCAGCAAGGGGCAGGTGTGAAGTCCTGGGGTGCAGATTTAAGGCAAACAAGAGCTGAGGCCTTTGTCTCCACCCTCCTCAAAGCATTTCACCCAGAGCAGCCATCTCCAGGCATCACATAACCAAATCCTTGATGGATGGGGAACCTGGCTTTTTCCTCCTACATTATTTTCACTCTCATCCCACTGAGACAGAGCAAAAGCAAGTAAGTCCCCTGTCACTTGCCCCTTCAAAATGCCCAGGGGCTCTTAAAACCAGTGATAACACAGCACTAACTTACTGTGGATCAGAACTCTTCCAGTTTGTACTGGTATCCACAGAGAGAGACCAGCTCAGCCTTCTCCTATGGGCTCTCATACTGAACCACAGTTTTGTTCTTTGTTTTGGGGTTTTTCTAATGGTACTCTATGTGTAGGATCAATAAATATCTGAGAAGTGGTTAACCAGTTGTTAGCAACTTATCAAGGCCTCTAGCTGTCCTGAAGGATGCTTTCTGCCCTGAGAATAACACCTTCCCAGCCTCCAGACAGGCAGAGCATTCCAGATGCAGTGTTATGCAAGGGCAAGAAGGATTTTAGTTTTTGAACTTCAAATAAAGCAAGTAAGTGCATATCAGACCACAAATCAAGCTCAGATGAAGGGCAAGTATTCTCCTTTATAGTTATGAAAAACTACGGTGCTCCAGCTATCCCTGGTACTGCTTAGTCTTTACAGTGCTGAAGCAGTTAACTTCCCATTTGCTGGAGCATTGGATCCACAGCCAAAATGGAAGTGCCAAAAGCCAACAGCGCAACAAGTGGTTAAGGGATCAGATGGTTTGCACGCCGTGCTGAGGAAAAGCCCATGAACAAGGGCTCGTTCAATAACCTCCCAAGCCAGCCCACGAGACAACTCGTTGGATGCTGTGCCAAAGTGCTGGGGAGGAGGGGCAGTGCTTGTGGGAAACCCCATCCCACAGGAGCCCCCTCTCTGTGGCTGGAAAGGCGAGCAGGGGAACAGCTGCCTGTGCGCTGGGGGCTGCAGGGGCTGCTGCTGCCACGGTCCAGTCTGGGAGCTGGGAGCAAGACCTGCTCCTCTCCTCCTGCTCCTGCAGCAGCCTGAAGCATCATGATACCCTGTATCGTGGTACCTGGTACCCTCTAACTTCCCTGCTCTCCACAGCTTCTTTCTCCCACTTCCCCATTGCCCTCAAATCCCACACACCAACCAGCTGTGTTCATTATTTTTCCTCTCCCGTAACACACAGACACCCTGGAAAAACAGCCTTTAACAAACAGCTCCAGCTTTGGGGCTGGACACAGAGAGAAACCAAATCACTGCTTTCCTAATTCCCCTTCTCGCTCACTACAAACCCCACGATGGAAGTTTTCCTCCTTTCACAGTGTTTATTGCTTCCCCCTGTCCTGCAGTGCCGCAGCAAAGCCTGGCTGGCCTTTAAAAGCCTCCTGACAAATCCCGGGACCAGCGCCCTGCGCCAGACACCAAGAAGTGGTTTGCAAAGGAAAAAAACAGAGAGCTCTGGAGGCCAAGCCCACAGAGGTTCCCATTCCTGAAAGCAGGAACATTGTGTGCATGTGTCTATTACATGCCAGAGGAGAAAAATGAGGGAGTATCAGTTGTAGCAGAGAGGAAAAATGGGGGGAAGTGTGGGGGGAAGCAAAAAGAAATCCCAGCCTTCAGACTCCAGAGGTCTGGCTGGGAGAGGCAGCAACTGAAAGAAATGCTCTGCTGTTATTACTGCATGGAAATTACAGCTGCCAGAAGGAATCCAGGCCAATCTGCTGCTGAATATAACTTTAAAAAGACAGCCAGCCTCAAATCATGGGCTGTTCACTGGTGTTGGAAAGTCAGCACAATGGTGGGACCCACAGTCCTTCCCCATTACATTCTGAACAGCAAAGGCCAAGGACAAAGACAAAATAAAAAGGGGTGGAAGAGTAACAGATACCCAGCAGGCAGGAGAGATGGCTTCTGACCCACGCTCCAGGTCCTCCAGGTTTAGGGAGAACGTCTTAACTAGGGAGATATCAGTTGTTGGTGCTTGGAAGAAAGGAGAGGTTTGGACTGATTGCTTGGAAGGAGAGAATTTTAACTTCTTATGAGTTCCCTTTTCTCTTTTTAAAAAACATCTACAAAGGGGGAAATGTCGTACATACAGCTCTAGGTGAGAGGCAGGAGAGGAGAGACAGCAAGAGAGGAAAACCCACTATTATTTACAGCCAGGAGCACCTTCTGCAACCAGGCACACCAGGGAGAAGGCTCAGGCATGCTGTTTCATGGGCAAGCAGGCAAACTCAAAGGAAGAGCCTTTCCAGAAAGTAATTTTAGCTACAGGTGAGAACAGGACATTGGATCAGACAACGTTTCTAGCCCCATCAGCTTGTGCTCCAAGTCAGCTCCTGCCTGGCAGCCAGTCCCTCTTGCAAGCTGCTCCCCCTTGTCTGTGAGGGATCACTGGAGAACAGTGGAAAAATAGGGGTCTTTCATCTTCCAGCAAGCCAGCATGCTGTCAAATTAACAAACATCATGCTAAGCTTAACCACGTTGCACAGAGGCTCCACCTGCCCCTCCTGGAGAACATGAGTCACGCACTCACCAAGCTTCACTTTCTACTGCCAGGCACTCTGTCGGCTACTTTTACATCCCTCTGGATAGGAAACGAGACAGGCTTCCAAGAAGTCCCCCCTCTTCCCAAATGTGCTCTGGAGAACAGCACTGGAGAAAACCCACTACACCGCAACACGTCTTCTTGCATTTTTAGCTGACGTGAATTTGGATTCTGTGCTTGGACCACAGTCAACATTTATCAAAGGCTTTGGCTGGCATGGCAGGGGATATTTTGGAGATTATGAGGGTAGCAGGAGGTATTTATATTCTGACCTCCTCGTTGCTCACCTGGAGCTTTCCGCCCTGCTTTTGGGAATACTGCGGCCCACCCTGGGGCACAACACCCAAGCAGCAACACCAGCACCCCCACACCTACTCACCAACATAGAAGGTGTTGGGGGCCTGCTTGTCCCCCAGCTGCAGGTACAGGATATTCGTTGTCTGCGAGTCATGACGGAGCCACAGGGCCACTCCCAGGATGATGCCTCCGGCCAGCTGGTGAGAAAACAGAGGGAAGCAAGGGTTACCCACTGTTCCAGCCACATCGGACCTGGACTGGCAGTTTTCAGGCAGGAGCAGAAGACTCGATTTGCGTCTTCCTGCACATGTACAAGAACATCCTTCCTAACCGTCAGCCCACCCCTGCAACATGCTTTGTGTCCCATTAGATCATGAGCCACATGATCGTCCCTCTTACGAGAAGACCCCTCATTCTGGGGATGTGCAAAGCCCTTTCCAGCTCCTGCAGGTGATTTCTTTCCCAAGAGCTATTTTATGACGCTATTAAAATGGAAGGCTCAGCCTTCCCCAAGCTGAATGAGATGTGCCACTGAGGTTTTTAGGAGAGCTCTTCAACAGAAGTTAGGATCAGCCCCAATTACCCCCTTTTTCCAAAGGGCTGTTATCACCCCATTTCATTTCTCTGTAAGGTACAAACAGAATGTGGGGGAATTGTCCATTCTTCCCCGTCTTGCAAGCACACTACTTCTCATCCAGGGTCAGGCTTCCAGTCAAACACACCGAGTATTCCTCTGGCACATAGGGCTTTCCTTAACGTCCTAATACAGGGATTGAAGTGAAGCAAAGGCTCAGTTGAGGCCAAGGCACAACCACACCACTTTTGGAGGCCTCCAGGCTGAGACTGGTGCCTTGCCCACGCTGTTGAACAGCAGAAGAGCAGCTCACCCACACACACGTGTGCACACTGACACACATGACTGACCCCCAGGGCAAGGACACAAACACATTTCCAACATGGGACGAGATGTTCTGTGCATGGAGCACCAACTCAGCCACTGGGATATTTATGTACAAACAATGGGAAGTTTTATGGCTGACTTCCTCACTGTTTTCTCTTTCAGGGAGGGGCTGGGAATGGCAGTGGAAGATGGGAGCAGGTCAGGGGCACTACAGCAGGGAAGGTGTCACTGACAGGAACTTGAGCTAGAGCATTTCCAGCAGGACTCACTATATTCTCTAACAATTCCTTCCATTTAAAACCACAAGAGAGACGGGAGCAAATAAACACGTGGAAAAAACCCCAAACCCTTAATAATTCAATATCATGGCTGTGAAAGGCTGGAAGCACTTGTTCAGATGCCAATTTAACTTTGAGTGTCCTAAATCCTTGAAGCCATTCATTTTTAAAAAGGGAAGATAACTACCAAAGAGTACAGAAGTAGAAACATGCTTTTTCTAAAAGGGTCTGAATCAGGTCAGCTACAGGCATGATAGGCCCCACGAAGGTCACATTAAAAACAAACAACAACAAAAAAATTTGTTCAGTGAAAGTGCAAGGTCTCCAGTTGTGCATGCAGAGCCTTGGTGAACACAGGATCTGCAAGTCAGGCTGTCAGGGGGAGCCTGGCTTTGCCTCTGGGGAGCTCAGCTGGTGGTTTTCTCCTTGCTCATTTCTACAAATCGCAGACACAAGATTTTTCCAGGGAGTGCCATCAAAGCTGGGGCAAACCCACACCATTTGTTCCAAACTCACAGGGAAAGTTGGTCTCGGTGCTTTTCCACTTACTAGAGGGAGAAAGTCCCCACTGGTTCCTGGAAAGGGAGGGAAATCTTTGCCTTTCCCCAGTTTGCCATCAAAGTAATCAGCTTTTAACTCCTCTCCTACAGCAACCAATGCAACTTCCCTGCTGGCACGGTCCCTAATCCCTCCTACACTGGGGACAGCCCAAGGTTCTCCAAACACTGGCTATGGAGAAAAGTCACGAAACCCTGTCCGTGCTCAAGTCCAGCTCCAAATAAGGCAGATAGTGGCTTTGCAGAAAGTTACTCAAATCCAGCCTGGCACGGCTAGTTCATTGTCTGAGGGCATAACAAAGTTACTGTTTTTTTACTCTCAGTAGAAAGAACGTGTCCTCAAATTATTCCATGTCACTCTTAAAGCAAAGGTCTCTTGGTGGCTGCTAGGAGAGATCTCGAGGAAGATTTGGATTTCTGTGCTGGCTGGGAGAGGTAAAAAAGGCGGCAGCCCTTTTTGGTTTGGTTTTCTCCCTGCAAGGACACAGTGCGCTGCCCTGACATGCTGCCCTCTGCACTCAGCAGTCCCCATTCCAGTACCCCCCGCCTCCCATGGTGAGGTTGGGGTGACATCAGCAGCTCCTCTTCAGTCAAATTTGCCCTAAAATGCCCGACAGAACTGAAAGTAGGCTGCAAGCTATCCTTAAGGTAATTTTTAATCATTTGGGAACGTCAGCTAAAGGGACTGAGCCTCTTCAAATGCATCACACCCACCCCAGCAGTGAGGTCTGCCTAAGACAGGCAGCTGAACCAACTCCAGATGTTCCCGGTTTCATCCTGAATGCGCCCCGGGAACATCACACATCCCTCCCACACCGCCTGACTCCATTTGCATTTTTAACAGAGCATGGAGGACCTCTGAATGGAAGCTTTAATCCAATAGCAGCTGGATTTCTTAAGAGAAAATGACATTCACTTACTAATGAAAACAGGGTTTAGGCTATGATGAGTAACTTTTTCCATGAAAACCATACATCCTCCCACCATCAAAAAGCACAAAACAGAATTAAGGCTCTTTCTTCCCAAAGGAAAGAAAACAAGGGAGAAAACATTGTCATATTGCCACAGTAACCCTGCCTTCTACTCTACCTTGCTTGGGATAATCTCATTTTTAATAAAACAACTTGTTCCAGATATAAGCTTGGTATTTTCCTTTCCCTCCATCCCAACCCTGCTGCTGTTTGCCAACAAGAGAGGCAGAAGAGCTCCAACCACTGATGGCTCAGGCTCATCTTTAGGCTGCACATCCTCATACATATAATACTCCTGGTTTTTTCTGCCGTAGACATCTGTGATCTCATGCAGGTTCTCCCACTGCTCTTTGTGCTCCCAGCTTGTCAGACAGCAGTGTTGCAGAAGCTGGGGCCATCACTCGTTGCCATAACACTCTGAGTACCCAGCACAGCTCTCCATTTAAATTTTTGGGGACTGCTTTAACAGAAACAATAATCTAAAGGCTGCAACTTCAGCAATGCCAGGTCTTTGATCTGCCTTCCACAAGCCAACCTCCCCAGCCAGCCCTTCCCCTGCCAGCACCATGGCACTTGTGTTCCTCAGGATGGGGCTGGCCCAGGAGCTCGCACTCCAAGCAGCTTCCCAGCACAGCAGAGGTGGTGTGGCAGGCTCCAGTGTTTCCTCTCTAGTGCTATTTTCCAGCTTCCAGAGATTTATTGCTTCTTCCACAGACAGCTAGACTTTTCCAGCTGGATCCTGCCTGCCCAAGACTTGCTTTTTCAGGAACGCTGTTCCTGCTTGATACAGCAAGGGGGAAGTCCCCAACAAATGCTGCCTAGGGGAGGGAAAAGGCCGGCCCCATGTTCCCAAGAGGTGATGGGATGGTACCCCATGTGATGATGGCAGGTGTGCAGTCCTGGTCTGTTGCCCATCCACGGTGTACATAGTATGGTTCCTTCCTAGGCTGAGCCTTACCAGCTGACATACTGTGGACCCTAAAATTTCCCTGATCCAGCTGCAGGGCAAGGGAACAAGCCCATTTTTCACAGCTTAGTCACTCCTCCTCTCCACAAGAAATTAGGGATGCGAGGAATGGCCCTGTTCTGCCTTTTAATGTGTTGTACCCTATTTCTGAGCTGCCCCCACCTTAGCCTGTTGCTCCATGAAACCCACATATGCCAGGATGTGCATCACCTCCCTGGCCCCTTCCGCTGCCTCCAGCCCTTTTCCTCCTGCTCCCTTCCCTCCACCCTTCTCTGAAATAGGTTTCCTGGAAGGGAGGAAGAGAAGGAAGAAATCCTGGCTATAGGGCAGCTTGTCGGGCATGCCAAAGCAAAGCAGACATCCTGTGGCTCAAGTCAGCAAAGGAGGGAAGTGGGGGTGCCAGCAGTTTCACGATGCTGTGTTTCAGCAGTGTCACTTCCCACGGCCGGTCCTGCCGCCAGCTTGTGCTTCCTAAGCTGGGTGAGTCCAAGGGACAGGAGAGGCCCTCGCCCTGCTGCCAGCAGAGCCCACGCCACAGTGTCTGCGAAATACCACAGTTACTAACAAGAACCACGACGCTGCCAAGAAAGCTTAATGAATTTTAGCTGGTTTATGATTAAGGTAGATGACTGGAGATTTTTAACAGGTTTTCATGCTGCAGAGGCTTGCAGCTTCCTGTACACTGCCTGGAAGCAGAGCCCTTTGTGGGGGCAGACCCCACGCAAGAAGCCCAGACAGGGCTCCCCATGGCTCCTCTCCAGCACAACCTCCAAAGCAGCTGAGATGGAGTAACAGTGAATCCTCCTCCTTTCAGCTGTGGGGAACCAGGATGCAGAAAGACAAAGTGCCTTGCCAAGGTGAAGCCCATTTCCATGCAAGAAGCCCCTCACGTGGCCAGGAATGCTAATTTGGGGTTGAATGCTTTGTTCCCAGGTCACTTGTGGGTCTCTAGGTGAAGCAGCAGGTATCGTATCCTCCAATATGTGCAGCGGAAATAATGAAACATCATTTTGTTGCTGCATGCAGCATGAGTAGGGAAAAAAGCGAGGAGATAAGAGACTCATAACTTGATGGAAATTACCTTTGGAGGGGCAGTACAAGCCCTCGCAAGATCTGTGCTAGGACCTTACAGGTTCTGCACTACCAGCCTCAAGACTGAGGTGAGCAAGAGAGGGACACACGGAATGTGTACAGGTAGCACCGAGCCTTCCCGCGGCCTGCACCTCACCTGCTGGAGAGCAGAAGATGAATTTCTTTTCTACTGCAACAGCTGCACCTCACAGAAGTGCTGAGAGGGCCTGGGGTGCAGCAAGGGACTGACAGCTGAATGGTGGCTCAGGAACCTAGGAACTTGGGCTTGATGCTGTGACCATCTCCAGGTTACGACGTCAGGTCTTCACACCAAAAAGTCACTTGAAATTTTAAGGCGAGAAGCACTAGAGATTGTCCCTGTACTGCTTATTAGGGTGGACTGTGGGATGCCCTGGAGCCTCTTGGGTGTGTGTAAGCAGGGGAAGTGACTTAAATCAGACATGCAAGTGCAGTTTGAGAGCCACACAACACAAAAGCTTATCTGCCAAGCTCCGCACGGGCACTCAGAAGCAGCAGTGGCAGCAGGCAGGACTCTGCGAGAGCACAGGCGAGGTCCTTCTGCTGCTTTCCACAGCTCGACGGCCGCCAAAGGTCAGGCTGAAAGTTTGCAGGCAAGGCCTGCCCAGGAATTGCAGAAAAGGCATTTGGGAAGAGCGCCGTGCTCTGCAGGCAGCGGGAGGAGAGTGGCCTGCAGCCCGTGCTCTGCGCCCAGCAGCACACCTTCCAGCAGCGGCTATTAATAGAGCTGCCAGCCCGAGCGAAATTCTCCACTGGTGCCTATAGTTACCAGCCCCACAACACTGCAGAGCTTTTCAAAACAAGCTCCAGAGGAGCACTCCCGGAGGAGCAGCATGCCAGAGGCCAAATAAAGCCTGATGGATGGGAGGAGAATGGGAATCCAGCACCAAAATCCAGGAGTGGGATCCTACGACAGGGGAGCACCCTCAGGCTGCTCCTTCCCTGCCACAGCCTGATCCCTGCTGCAGACAGAAGCAGCTCTTCCCAGGGTTTAACTGCCTCGGCAGAGAGGAAAACAATTTCAGATATTGCCTTAAAATTAATCTGACTCCATACATAAGCATTTAACTATAGCGGTGATACTACCACTTTCCTTTCTTAATAGTACACTGAAAGACACTTGCACAGAGCAGGATCAGAGTGTTTCTCACCGTTAATGCTCTTGCAGGAGATAAGCATTACAGTGGCTGACAGTAGAATAACCTCAGGAAAACACAGCAGCCCCCCCTCCAGCCAGCAGCGCTCTCTCCTTGCAGCTGCAGCCCAGCCCATTAACTGAAATCGGGTACACCCACAGGGCAGGGCACCCGTCTCTTAAAAAAACCTTCTGCATGCAGAGGTTTTGTAGGTGATGGTAGGACTGTGTTCACTTGACAGAGAGCCATCAGCAAGAAAACCTGAGTCTGGGTACCAAGCCTGTTAAGGAGACTTCCCCCTTGCCCTTCAAAGACACAATTATTAAGTAGATGCAGGGTCAAACACTCATGGAAATATGCTTGCCTGTACATGGTCCCAGGATGCCAAACCCAAAATTTGTGGAAGAAGATGCTGGGCCAGGATCAAATCCTTGCTGCACGCAAGGCTCTCTGCGATTCCCAGGGAAACCAATAACCCAAGCAAGCCAGGCACTATCACCAGTAGCACTGCAGCAGCACTCGGTGCAAGCCTGCACACAGGACAAGATGCAAGCTACTCTGTTAGTCCACAGTGTTCTTTCAAGCCCGTGTTTCAGAGCTGCGTGAACTGTGAGATCTTCCATTTTTTGTTTAAACCTGCGAGCGGTGGTACACAGCCACCCTCCTCAGCACACTGGGAGGGTCATGTGCCACTCAGCAGAAGTGTTACCACAGGACAACCACCACAGAGAGCTGCCACCTCACCACACCATCAGCTCTCATCACCCAGTATCTCTGTGCGTGCTTTGCAGACTCCAGGGTACAGCTGACAGATTTTCCGGTGTTGCACAATGAAATACGCAACTCCTCTACCCCTTACCTTTTGATCACCACTGTCAAGATAGACTCTCACTTCCACATTCCCTCTGCTCTTGCCCTTCCTTCCCTTTGCACCCAGACTGTACTGCATCCCCTCAACACACACAAGGGAAGAATTACACAGTGCCTGGAAAACGCCATTAGGAGCAAGCTCTTCCTTTTAATTAGACACCTCTCTGGTAGGGCAGCCAGCGGTGCTCTAGACCTGGAAGGCTGCCATGGGCTGTATTAGCTAATAAGCTGAGCGATCCTTCTCCAAGCAAGTCAATTCCTCCTTGGTTATGTTTAATTATATTTTAAAATAGCTCGCTGGCTTCCTCCGGCCTCCCCAGGGACTCTTTGCAGCGGTGGTCAGTCCAGCCCCACGCACTGAGCTCTGCTATCGCATTTGGGTAGTTCAGGAGAGCAGTCCAAGTCCAGCCATCTACTAGGGATGGGATGGAGAAGCAGCTCCACCTGCCACATGCCCAGCCCAGCCCTGCCTGGGGCTGGCATTGCTCCAGCCGAACTGCCCAGTAACAGGTACAGCCACTGCTCCCTCTCACAGGGCAGAGCATCCGCTCGCCACCAGCTACCCCAAGGTTTCAGGTCAACATGGCAGCACAGAAAACCCTTCGTCTTTCGTATGTTTTGCTAACCAGATGAAGTCCCCAGGTGCTGACCATGGCCTCCTCCACTGCTTCAGTAGGTGGGTGCCACTGTAAAACATGTGGGGACCCTCTCTCGTGGGACAGGCACCCATTTGTACATGTGGCCCATGCAGCAGCTGCTGCCCCCTCGGGAGCCACCATGGACCAAGCACGGTATTGGCATCGTCTCAAAAATGCACACACGAAGGAAAAGCAATCCCAAAAAAAAATCAAATAAAACTGAAACATCTCAGGTACAGTGAACGAAGAGCTGGCAACAGGTCACCTCTTCCCTTTGCTTTTCAACACAGCAGCATTGTGAAATTCTCCCTGTGCTGCTAGGGGAAGGAAGGGGGAGGAAGCCAGAGGGGTGTCAGTTTATTTACACTCCGGCAGGATAGCAGGGCTACATAAAAAAGTTATCAGAGTAACTTTCTTATTAACACTGCTAGGGCTGAGAATTGCTTCCTTTCTTCCTCCTGGGCACTGGAACAAGCTCCTGTGCAGCACAACATGGTGCCTGCCAAACTCTGGGCTCTGCCACTTGCTTGTTTTCATCAACAGCACCCGACATCAGCTGGGCACAAGGTAACTGATAGGCAAATAAGCACGAGGAGCCCGTCAGCCCTTACATAATAACCAGCTGTCAGGACAAAAGGGCTGCAGGTGCCCTGTCTCACACCTCTCTGTGGTTAGAGGTGGTGTCCCAATACAGCCAGCCTGCAGCAAGGGTGCTCAGCACCACACTCAGTTTTTAAATGTCACCCCAGGAAAAGGACCTTTGCACTTTGCTGGCAACCGAGGTACCCCTCTCCAGCTGGGGATGCACAGTTGGCTGCTAATCTGCTCTGTGGTAAACCTAAAATTCCCCTCAACTACTAGTTTAAAAAACAACACAGAAGGGCTTGAAAACTCTAAGACCTGTTTATCAAACACCCTTCAGCTGGCCAGCCTCACAGAAAGCACTGTTAATTCTAATGAAGTCCAGGCTCCCAATCCACACAGGAGATGGTCTGAGGGGACCAGCCACTGGCAAGTCCAGCACTGGGAGGTGTTTTGGGGAGCCTGTGGGCCCCAGCTCACAGGCACCCCTCCCTGGGAGGAGCTGAAGCATCTACCCCTAGCATTCACAGGGAGCACTCTCCAAAGGGGTAAGGCAAGGCACCAGAAGTCATAAAGGGGAAATGAGAGATTGGCTATTCCTCTTGGAAGCAAACGCCCATTTATAAAAGATCAGCTCTTTTGCAAGACTGAGGTGAGCAAGTGATCTTGCTGAGGAGTGGTGGCTGTGCAGAGCCCCCAGCATCCTTCCTCCTGCCCAGGAGACCCTTCCTCCCTTGCATGCACAGCTGGCAGCTTCTTTGACAAGAATGGCAGGAAATCAGGACCAGAAGGGAAGAAAAAGTCCTGGGAAAAGCGTGACAACTCGGAAGGAACAACACTTCACAGACAACCCTACCCGCCTCCATCCTGCCATTTTAAGAGTGGAGGAAAAGGTTAGAAAAAACAATCCAGAACTGTCCCACATTCATGCAGCTGAAAACACATCAGGTATCAATTAACACCACTGTCATCAGAGCTTGTCATCTCCCCCTTGGTCAGCATTACACACAGAAACAAGGCAAAGAGGCCCGAAATACGGCCAGCTTTGACAGCATTCACTGGGTTAAGCCCCACACCTTCCAGAGGTGGGGACCCCCAAAAAGAGTCTCCCCATGCACCACCAGGGAGGAGTGAGCAGGCAGAAGCTCCAGCCAGGCAGTGCAACTCCAGGCACCAAGGCAAGGTTTGCTCTGAAAGACATCGCTCCCCTTCCCACCTCTCCAACCCTCCTTGCTACGTTTGCTGCTGTAAGCAAACATAAAGAAAAAAACACCCCAAATCCTCGACAACAGAGCAGGGTGTCAGATAGGGGGCACATCCTGGTGCATCCAAGCGGTGCCTTGCCTGGCAGGGTGGGGCTGGACTCGCTTCCAAGAAAAAAAAGCATTTTGTGGAATGGAAAACAGCCTGTTTAAAACATGAAACCAGCAGCCTGCTCGGGCATATCTCGTTGCCCCCGGGTGCAGGAGCAGGGAGAGAGCGTCTCTTGCCAGCCAACCCCGCGCAGCCGGAGGCTGTTTCTAACCGGGACAAACCTGGTTTGCAGGGAAACCGGGATACGCCGCTTTTTGCTAAATTAGCCGCATGTCTGGATGGATTATTTCACGAGAAACTTTCTCAGGAAAGGCAGCCTCTCCAGCCTGGACAGAATTTGCATCCTAAAATAACTTCCCAGGCGGCGGGGGCAGCGGTCCCGGAGCGGGGCCAGGGCCGCCGGGTCCCGGCTCTCCCGCCAGCTGCGGGGCGGGGGGCGCAAAGCCAGCCCCAAATCTCCCGTATTTTTTTGAACGTCCCCTCCTCTGCGGCGGGCGGCAGGGCCAGCGCCTCCCCTCCCTCCGCCTGGCAGCATCCCTGCATCCCTCCCTCCTTCCCTCCATGGCTGGGGAGCGCCGCTTTCCCCAGCGCGGACCCACAGTCAGAGGGGCTGCGGGAGCGGCAGCCCCGCCGCCCCTGCCCCCCGCCCTTCCGCTCCGAAAGGCGCCTATAAACATCTGTAGCGGCTGGACGCGAGCATCTTAAACGTCTTCTCTAACCTCAAACCATCCTACGATCCTACCTCCCCCTCCCTACATCTGTGTAAAAAAAACCCCATATAAATAGATATACACGTACAATCAAATATATATATATAGGCATGCACTAAAATAAAAAAAAAGCAAAGGATAATCAGCCCCCTCCCCGCCCTCCAAAAAAAAAAAAGAAAAAAAAAAGAAGCAGTCCCTAAGGCATATCCCAGACAGCAAGTCCCAATGCTGGGGGGCAAGAAGGAGGCTAAACCCAGGCGCAGGGAGACGAGCCATATTGCAGCCCCGTTATTTAAAGGCTGGGGGGCTCAGCCCCCGCTCCCCGCCGCCCCTGTGCTCACCCAGAAGATGAAGTTGAAGACGAAAAGGAGGTATTTGATGCACTTGGTGCAGCCTTCCACCCCCATGGCGACGGTTCCCCCAAATCTCTGCTGCCTGGCTGGGGCTGGGGCGGCGGCGCGGGCGGAGAAAACCCGCCCCGCTCCCCGCCCCCCGCGCCCCGCCCCGGAAACGCCTCCCGGACACGCCCTTGGACACGCCCTGGGCACGCCCCGCTCGCCCCGGGAACGGGGGGTTGGACACGCATCCCCAGCGTCTTCCCGAAACCCGGGGTCGGTTTCTGTTTTCCCCATTTTTTTCTTCCTTTCTTTTTTTCTTTTTTTCCCTTTTTCTACGCCCCTTTTTAAATTGTCTGTCCCCCGGCTTTTTTCCCCCTTATTTTCTTTTTTCTCTTCTCTTTCCCCTTTTACTTTTTTCCTCTTCCCTGTTTTCGTTTATTCTTTTCCTCTCTTTTTTCTTTTATCTTCACCCATTTTTTCTCATCTCTTCCCCCATTTTTCTTGTGTTCCTTTTTTGTGTGTGTTCTTATTTGTTTCTTTGTTTTCCCCTTTTTCTTCTCTTTTTCTCACCCGCCAGCGGCAGCTCACAACAAAGTTTCCTACACACAGGTAGCAGCCACAGGGACAGATGCTGGGGGGCTGTAGGAACACCGTATCCCAAACCTGACCACCATCCCTTAAAACTCACCACCACCTCCTGAACGTCACCAGGCAGCCTGGGGTGCAGGCAGAAACCGCTGTGAGTTGGGTGCAGGGTGCAGCAGGTTTTGTATTTCTGTAGAGAAAAATCTGAGGGTGCATTCATGAGGGGATTCCCCCTCCAAAACAAGAGCAAAGGTCTTTTGCATTAAAACTCTCAGTTTGAAATTCAGAGAAGTGTTTTTTCATTTCCCCTTCTAATTTTATCTCTAAATCTCGTCTGCTGAACACTTTTTGTGTAAGTTTGTGGCTTCAGTACTGCAAGTAACTGCACCAAGTTCAGTAGAACAACTCAGGATGTTTTCCCTTGGTTACTGGTCACAAGGACACCTGGGGGGCTTCAGGGCTGCCCACCAAAGAGATTTTGGTCACGTATGTCAACAATTCTAGTAAGCCTCGCATTATAGCTTAGAAATTTTAGTTAACTCCCTCCCATCACAAAGCTTTGCAGTAGGAGCACGATGAAACTTCCCAAGCTTTAGGCTGAGACCCACTTTGTCTCACTTTCTCATCTCTAGAAATATAAATTGTTCTCACCCAATGTTATGCTTCCAGGAAGCTCATTCACTTCTTCAGGGGCATGATAGTAAGTCACACAACCAGGGCATAAGAGGACGCCTGGAAAAGGCAGCAGGGAGCAGCTCCAGCCAAGGTCGGCTCCTCACCATGCTAAATATGAACCTGGCACCTGCCCACACCATCATACGTGGAAACCTGCTCTCTTCCTGCCTGGGCACTTTCCTCCAGTGAAGTATTTCAGGGAGCAGCTTCTGAGCCAAATATTTTCACTCTCTGATAGAGTCTTCTCTGCCATGCATCCCATAGTCAGGAATGTGCTGTTAGCTAATACACATTTCCTGCACATGTATGTTGAAACAAGTCAACTTCTTCCAAAATGGTCCCATTGCCGTCAGGGATGAGTTGGTCCAGGACTTTGTCATGTCCATCAAAATTTCCTGTGTCCCTCAGCGACAGCCCACAGCGCTATACTGGCAGCAGGGACCAGGCATGAATAAAAGTTGGCCCCGTTCCCTCATTACTTATGCTGAGTATGTCCCCGATTGTGGGCTTGCCATGGATTCATAACCCCTTTGTCTCTAAGCCACATCCACTCATCCAGACTTACCAACAAAGCCAGAGGTTCACCAGGCTATTTATGCATGTAACTGCTATCCTGAGTTATCAGCATGACCCGTCTGGGTACGGCAATAGCTGTAATCCTGTGTGGCTCCTGCTCATCCATCCAAACCATAACGGCAGGATCCCCAAACTGCTCACTTGCTACATCACAGCATCACACAACGTCTTTCTTTCTGCACCTCCATCCTTTACAGCCATAAATATTAAAACAAAAATACACCACCCCCCTCCCCCCCCAAAAAAGAGGTAGAGGTTGAAGACAGGAGACTATATAAACCAAGAAGCCTCTTGTGCACTTAGGCTGCTGTTTCCAGAAAAACTCTCATAGGTGCTGCTTGGAGAGTCTGTGTGTGGGACAGGAAGGAACCAGCTGCAGAGCAGTAAGGCCTGCAGCAGCAGCAGTCCCACTGGCTGTGAAGGAAAATGACTCTCAAATCAACTTTTGTGCACTGGAGAGCAGGCAACCCCAGCTGCAATCACTGCCACAAAGTTGGCATTGAAATCGCTTCCAGGGAGCTCAGGATTGCGCTTCTTTTTATGCTGGCTTTTTTTCCCCCACTGTTGCTTTTCTTTTCTTGCTTTCTGCCCTTTTTCCTCCTATGGTAAGGAGTGAAGAAAAATAAAAAAGAAATCTTTTCATATCCTCCAACAATTGTATTAGCAAACAATTTGGTTTGGAGCTAACACAGTCCTGTTTCTGGGACCTTCCTTCAGGTTCTGTCGGATCATGTGTTCCTCAGGGACAGCTGTGGCCCTGGCAGGCACACCATCTCCTACATCAAGAAGCTCCCAGTGACAGCCTAAAGCCTACTGGGTTTAAACTGGCCATACCAACAAAATCTTCTCCAAAAGCTGTAAAAGGAAAAGGATTTCAGGCTTTGTCCATTTTTTGTTGTTGTTATTTTAAGCAGCTTAGCTGGGTACATTTGAAAACGTTGACCTTAAGGTACAGGAAGAAAAAAACCCATCACAATAGCACAGTGACAAGGTAACACAGTCCTGTTTCCCAGGACTAAGTGTGATTTCAGGTGTTGTATACTCATTTCTCACGTTGGGTACTCATTTCTCACACTGTACTACTTGCTGTACAGCCCATAAAGTACCACAACTGCCTTCCCAAGACTCTCCGTGGCTTTACCAGCTCTTTATAAAGAAGTAAACCTAATTCGCACAAATTCAGTTCATGCCTGGGTGTCACAAGCCAGTATCAAGAGCGAGCACTATGAATAGGGCTGATGACTTCCCTCTTCAGGAGGAAGGGCTGGTTTGAGTGCTCAGGGCGCACAGTCGTTCACAGAGCAGCCAGCTGCAGGCAGGGCTGTGAGGAAGCTACCTACCTCCCAAGCCTTTCACCACTGAAAGGAAAAAAACAATCTGAAAAAAAGTTCTCAAAAAAAGCCCCCATCCCCAAGCAGCCATTTGAGTGTGCTTCTGCGATTGGGTGTGCAGGCAGAGTGAAGCACCCGAGAGCAAAGGCACTTGCAGTGTTTTTCCTCTGTCTGTTGAGCTTGGGTTGTTGGGGTTTTTTTTTTGTGAACCTGTTTATAAAAGCCAGTGTCATGCTTGTGGGTTTTGGCGTCTCTGGGTATGACTCACCAGGGTCCGTTAGAGCAGATGCGGCTTGAGCTGCCTCCCAGTGCGAGATCAGCGGGATGGAATGTCCCTTACCAGCAGGACCCAACAAACCCAGTCCCTGGGACTTTGAACTTGCTTGTCCCAGAGGGGTGCCCACCAGCCTTCCAGCAGCTCCACCTCCCTTTTGTTTCATAGAAGGTAAGGAGGGGAGAGGACAGACACACATCCTCCCCGCCTCTTACACGTGCCTGAAGAGCTGGCAGCCAGGGTGTGAAATGATCAGCATGAAGGCAGGCTCTAAACACCTATCGACTATGGTCTCCAGGGGATTTGGGAGAGCAGATGGGAATCCCTCATCTGCTGGGGACCACGAGATGCCTGCTGATGTGGTATTCTGGCTGCGTGACTTGGGCTTGCATGGCAATCCCCCTGCCCTCCTCAGCCAGCACAAAAATGATGGACAAACTGTGGGAATAAAATGCACATCATCTTGGGGGTGAGGTCCTGGTCAGCTTTTAACCATGACTTCTTGTTTTTATTGAAAAGTGTGACAGAAATAGCATAGATATCCAATTTACCTGTGGTGGTAAAAAAACCCAAAGAACAGCAGCATCACCAAAGATCTTTAAATAGGACATTTTGGAGATGCATGAAAAGACCTCAGAAATTCATCCTGTGGGAGGTTAATAGTCCCAGATTGCACAGGGGTAACTTCCTAGGCAGCCAACACCCCACAGTACAGTTTTCCAAGGAAGGGATCTGGACAAGGGCAACCTGCAGTGTATGTACTGTCCTATGGCAATGGGAAGGTGGAGCTCCATCGCCTCAGGAGAGACCTGTCTACACCCCTGGGGAGCCAGCCAATGCCTTCATTTTGAGGAGAAAAAAATAATTTGAGGAATCCCATCCCCGTATCTAAGAGAAATACCTTTTCTGTGCCCCAGCAGGAGCAGCTGGTGCCTGCTCATCCAAAAATCCCCATGCCCATCCCTGCAAGTTCAGCCGAAGCACCGTGACAATCCAGGGGGTTGCACGTGCCTCGCAGCCTCAGCGGAGGGGGATGCAGCAAGCAGAGACCTGTAGCTGCACCCAAAGTTTCTGTTTCTAATAAACTCAACAAATGGTTCCCATCTGCCTGGTCTGTCTCGCTGCCATCTTTAAATATTTATATCAACGTATCTATGGTGATAGGTCAGGTTATATAAGGGTGGGGGGGGAAGGACAGCATCAGCTCTTGCTGGAGTTACAGCTGAAGGAGTGACAATCCGAGTGGGTTTCCCATCCACGCAGACACTCTCTCCTCTCAGATCACGAGCTCAGAAACATTCATTTTTCTCAGGGCATCGGAGAGGGCCGAGCCACAGCTGGGCTGAGCTGCGCTTTGCGAGGTGCCGTGTGGGAGAGCAAGAGCCCAGCCCATCGATGCAGAGAGCTCTTATTGTATAATCAATGTATAATTCATTAGTAGGTGAATAAAGACTGGAATAGTTTATTGCTGATGTAACGGAGCTAAAAAGAAACTGAGCACGTCCGTGAGCAAGCTGCTGCACACAGGGGTTAAACAATAGCACTTAGTGATGCTGAGGGGCAACAGGGGGGATTTTGTCTTGGGGTAATATAAACAGCCCAGCTAGCTGACAGCCAGCGACTCCAGGAGAGTGACGCAGGGATATGCATCTTCCTGGCAAAAATGCTGGGAAGGACCTTTCCTTTTTGCTTGCTGGAACCTAAGGGAATAGCAACTAGGAGACAGCAGGGCTTTAGCTGTTAATGGGCACCTCCAGGTTCATCTGAAATTATTTCTCCCAAGATGTGCCAATTCCTTACAAGCTAAGCAATCACCTTATATTTCTTCCAGATAAAGAGATGGGGGGGATTTCCCCTTGACCCTCCTGCCAGGGGTAGATATGCAGTTTGCCTCCAGGTATAAATCTGTTTGATGGATCCCCAAAATGCCACGTGATGAAGGTAGCACTAGCTGTGTGCTGGGGCTGAGAGGGACAGCACGGTGGGGAGTGGAGTAACTTCACCAGCAGGCCTGCAATCAGTCAGGGGTTTGGCATGCCAAAAGCTGCAAAACACGCACGGCCTGTGTTTTCCCAAACAGCCTCCAAGACTTCTCCAGAGCTCCTGCTCCTCACTTCTGCGCTCTCCCCCACTGTCCCACAGAGTGTTACACTGCTCAGTGGACAGGTTTGATTCTTGCTGCCAGCTGCTCATTCTCCCAGAAGAAGAACTACACAGTTAAGAAATAAATCACTTTCCCCCAATATATTGTTTTACTAAGAGAGAGAGCTGCAATGACACTTCATGTGGAAGTTGCAGGATGTGATCCAACTGTGTACTCACAGCAGCTTCTGACCTTACCTGCTTTCAATGGTGCTGGCAGAGATCTATGTGGGGCATCTTGCACCTCTGGCTGCAATTCTAGAGAATTATAGCCAGCTGCCTTTGCTGCAAATGCATTGCTTCTGCACCGGTTAGAAAAACATACGTCCATCAACTATTACTTCCAAAAATATTGTGTGTGTCTGCAGCTCATAAACACAGCTTTACCTTGGCAGGAGATGACTTTCTTACAAACCCAGCACTGCAAGGGTCCACCCAAATCTGCCAACTTCTGAGCTTTGCAAGGACTTGCTCAGCAGTGTCTTCTCTGGGAGCATGCTGCAGGCATGGATCCAAGCTGCAGAGTAAAGGGGCTGTTGCATGAGGAATCCGTATTTCAAGGACAGTGGGAACTCGCAAACACACAGTCAAAAGGGCAGGAAATAGCAAACCATTTTGGAGTCAAGACAGTGCACCACGAGGTTGAAAGATTCTCACTCTCTTCATCACCGCATTCCCATAGAGCATTACTGTATTACTTAACCTGTGCTTTTCACAAGCACTCTGAACTCCTTAGATTTTTCTCCAAGTACTGAAAAACCTGATTTGCAGAAGACCCGAGCATCAGCTGCTGTGCAAAGCCCCTGCTCACCTGCACTTCTGCATGAGAAGTACATTGAAAAAGCGCCATCCACTGCCATCAGAGCAGGCGCTGGGAAAGCTCCTCTGGGTCATAAGCAAGCTGTGGTCAGTCCCCCCACGGGCACGGGGTGAGCCCCATGTAAGGCCTCAGTGGAATTGAATGTTCTTGTTGGCAGAGAAGTGCCTGAGCAGTGCATGGGCAGTGAAGGGTGGAGAGCAGCACAGAAGGCTTCTTGCTGCTGCCATGGCCTGGTGCTCCCCAGCCCAACGACTTTATAAGGTAGCCCCATAGGTTTCTAGGTGGCCCCACAGGCCAGCGCAACCTGGCCTCAGGTTGCTTCCTCTTCCCGTGTCCTCAGGTGGAGCTGGGGAGTTGTCTAAAGTAAAAGGGAAAAGGTAACTCATGAGCACAAGCTAATGTGTGCTCAGAGAGAGGCCAAGCTGTGATTGCCCAATGACCTTAGTGGAAATAACTGATCATTGCTGCAGCTTAATGAACAATTAGCTAGAGCCAATACACAATTAAATATTGAACTTTGCACCCTCAGCCTGTAGGTTTTTTTTTCTCCTGGATTTGCCTACATAAATGGGATTCCTTTCCTAGCAGAGTGTGAGTGTTGACATGCTTATAACAAACAGCTTCCTCCACAGCAAGCCCCGGGAAGGCTCACTGCTCTGCAGGTGTTTCCTAGCCTGGCTGGCAGCTCGCATCCCCAATGCTCAGCTCCATGCTCTTCTCCCAACAAAATCTCTCTCTTGCTCTTCCAAACACTGTGTAAATCTTGGCACCACTTATCAGTAAGTTCCTGGGGTTTTGCTCTGGTTGCACAAGAGCTGTAATTTCCCCCTAGCCAGCAGAAAATTAGGGACTAGTAAGTGCAAGAACATTCATTGTAGGACAGGGATTTTTTGTTGGCAGAGGTGTAAAAACACTGTTTAACACTTACTCACCTCACAGGTTCCATCCAGCCATCCCTGGGTGCTGCCACGTCTACAACTGTGAATAAAATGTTGACGCTGCACATTTCTGTAACAGTTTTCTAAGAACCGAGGAGTGGAAGGTATCTGTTTTTCTGCCCCTGAAAATCACAGCGGGATGCCATCGCAGGGCAGCGGGAGCCCCTGCTGCTACACACAACACAAGCTCTGGGAGAAGAGTGTGTTGTGTGTAGCAGATATTCATCCTATATATGCTACTCCTGTCCATAACTACACCTTTACATTAAAAACCAGCCTGGGAAGGTGGAGTACCTGAAGCTTTAGCAGTCCTGGTGGTGAAGATTTAACAGAGATCTTCTGAACAAGTTGGTGAGGCTTGAACTGAGGTAACCCACACCGATGACATTGACCCCATCAATTTGTTTGTCTACGATGTTTTTTGATACAGCAGAACATCAGCAGTTAACCAGCCAACACAGAGCACTGGGCAAGACCTGACTACCTAGTTTCTAAAATAGTGAAACCATAGAGATTTCTTCCATGTAAATACTCAGGTCTTTACAGCTTAAACACGTCCTTAAGTGTTTTTCCTGCCTCTGCTTGCATTCCTCCTTGCGAGGTACCTGCCTGCTGCCCATCAGCTGGCTGAGGGTAGGATGAGGCTGGTGAGCTGCTTCTTTTCCTCCAAAGGACCAATGCCAGCCTCTCCCTCCAGCACACGGCTGGGACAAGCAAGCACCAGCTGCCTGGGGAATATCTCTTCCCAGCACTGAAAGGATTACTGAGTGCTCCCCATGATGCAAACTCCCAAGCAATGCAGGCAGAAAAGAGAGGAGGAATGGCAGCCTTGTGCAAGAAATTCATCTTTATTGAAACAACCATGGGTCACATGTGCTGCCAGCTGGCCTGAGGAATAACAATAGCAGTGGCCTGGACAGTAGCAGCTGGAGCTCAGAAGGAAGATTGTCTCTTTCCAGGGATGAATATACGTGATAAATACATATACAGGTAGAAGTGATATTTCCCCACCACTCGAAAATGTGTATGTTGGCAAGTGCACATCACACCCAAATCCCTGCCAGACTGAGGTGTGTTGGTGACTGCCAGGAGGTAACTTGAGTATTACACTGATTGTGGCAATTTGGGCAATTTGAACTTGATCCTGCTTCCACTGAAGTCAACACTGAAGCTCTGCTGGTTCCAAGGGAGTGGAATGAGAAGTGACAGCCCTCCCTTACCCCTCCACAACACAATTCTTTCCAATGCAAGGTATTTGCAGCTCATGTTAAAACGCCAAACAGCTGCTGTAGGTTGTACTGCCATTCTTGTATGTGCAGCAGCCCCTGCCAGAGGACCAGGACCTGTCCTGAACATTCACTCAGGGGTTTCCATGTTTATCTCAATAAACAATTGCTACTTACCGTTTTTCATGCCTAAAGGCCACTATGTAGGAGAGGAGTGAAAGCTGTTGCTGGCTCAACAGACATTTCACACAGCCATATAATTTACAGCAGGTGCTACATCCATTGCAATAATGGGTTTCAGTTCAGGAGCATCTCTGCCTCCTTGCAATGAGGGCAAAGCACGTCAGGGAGCTGTTGTTTCAGCTAGACAGCCTTTTAAAAATTCTGTTTATTATTTATAAGGTGATGTAAAGAGGACGTAGAGTCGGACCTTGTATTGTTTGACCTGGCTCGAGATCAGTCCTGTTCTCTTATAGATTTAGACTTCTGTTTGTGTGTGTAATATCAAAGACATTTTGCCAGAGCAGCACAGTGGGTTAGTGAAGCCAGATAAACACAGAGCTGGGACTGGAAGTTGAACAAGCCCCTGTGAAATCAGGGTGGCATCAAGATCCAGCAGGTTGACTAAATTCTAAGAATTGAAAAAAATTGTTGTATTGCATTATCAAAGAGGAGTAACAGAGGAATATGTCCTTCTGCTTGGCAGTTGTTTCAAAGCTCATTCACTACTTCCTGATTTTTTTTTCCTGATCTCTACCAAACGCTCTATAAATCCGGCAATGTTTGAAAATGGGAAAACCAGTTGATGGTCATTGGATGCCTGTGTACTCCAGCAAGATCAGAAACATGCTCTAAGTCAATCACTGTGAGTGTCCAGGCTGGGAGAGCACATTTCCCATCAGTGGTGACACGCTCTGTGTCCACTTTTTTACTGACAGCACAAGACTGATCCTGGGCTGCCATCCAAAGCCATCTTCCTAGAAACACTGCGTCTCCGGGGGTTGCAGGGAGCTGCTCAGATGACAGCACGACAGAAGTTTGGTTTAATGCTGTGATTTCTGCTGGGCTTTTCTCTTCGTTTTGTCGTAAGGGGCTCTTTGTGTCCTTCTTGTGGAGCTACAGCCCGTGTGTCTCCTGGAG
Source organism: Atrichornis clamosus (assembly GCA_013400975.1). Lineage (NCBI taxonomy): Eukaryota > Metazoa > Chordata > Aves > Passeriformes > Menuridae > Atrichornis > Atrichornis clamosus. Next base: position 35,720 of record WBMZ01003526.1, on the reverse strand, counting down.
AGGGAATCTGCATCTCCAGAGCCCAGCAGTAGTGCAGGAAAGGGAAGCGCGTGACACGCATCCCAGCACCAGACCCCACGCAAAACCTTCCCAGGGGATATTTTGTGGGTGACTTCAGACATCTTCCTGTGCCAAGAGCTGGCTCTGCCTGGGAGGGGTGCCCAGGTTTTTACCTCTCTCGTAGGATGTATTTGCCTTTCCTGTTCAGGTTGCTGCTGAAGTGGATGGAGAACCAGAGGAATGAAGTTAGGATCATCCCATAAACCTAAAAGGAAATAAGTGAGACAAGCATACAGTTAAATGCATAACTGATTATGATGCTCAATCTGTGCAAACAAGCAATCACAAATGTTGCCTGTTGTCACATTTTGCTTAAGAGAGATGTTTTTCAGTAAAATGGTGAACACCAATTCTTACATGGGAGAAAAAAAAAAGGCAACATGTGGCTAAAACATCTGATTGGAATGAGCACAGCACAGCTCAAACCTGGCCCTAAAAATACCAAGAAGTGAGATGAAACCAGGAGATTCAGATTTCAAATTCCTGCCACAGAACATTTCTCTATGCAAACAAACATATCTCTCTCATTGTAATAGCCTTTTGTAAAGATATCATAGGGAGAAAAAAACCAACACTCATGTATTGTTTGGAGTAAAAAAAAACCCTAACAAAACAAACAAACAAACAAACAAACCCCTAAACCAACCCCAAACCCCACCACACACACGTGCACAGTTAGGAAAGCAGAGGACAGTGTATTTCCTCTCTATTGTGATATTCTGCCTGGTATATCACACATCAGGATTTACACAGGCAACATATCAAAGCCAAGGCTGCTGTGGGAAGGATAACGAGGGCTGTAACAACGTGCTCTCCCCTAAAGCATGCCCTCACGGGCGCCTGCGCTTGCAGCTTGATCTGGGGATGTGGGTGCATTGTTGGCCGAGGGACAGTGACATCAGAGCAGCTGTAGCCCTCTTCACACGCTTCCCCTGCATCCTGCCATCACAATAGTGAACCGTGCAGCAAGATTTCCTCCAGCACATGCTTCAAAGACAGCTGCCTTATCTGGCCATAGCATCAAGCTGTGAAGAAAGCATCTATATTATAAAAACACTCCCGCTTTCATCTGAATATAGATGCAGTGAAATCCTCCTTATACCCGAGAAAAATTGGAAGGTGACACCAAATAAGCACACGTGACTTTACATTTATAGCTCCACAGCAATGCCTGGTTTTCCTAATTTACTGCTAGCAGTATAAAGTACAAAAGTGTTTGTTCCTCTGGGTTTTTTTAGGCAGAGAAGAATCTTCTAACACATAATTGTGCCAAGGTGAACACAAGGAGTAAAACAATCTCCAAATACACTTTTGGTCAAGAAAGGTCATCCCAGCAGGGGAGCAGTGTGGAGATACCACAGCAGACCAAACCTGCCTTCATGGTGAAGAAATGAATCTCCTGGCATGTACTCTTTTCTGGTCAGCATCACCACATGTGCACAGTCCTTGTGTAGATGTAATTACAGCAAGCCCACTCCTGCAGGAAAACCCCTCCAGCTGTCAGCCCGGCCAAGACAGGTCCTGACCCTTCCCTAATTTCCATGGTGGAGTCCACTACTGCTTGTTTCTCTGCTGCCAGCCTCCAAAACCACCCAAATTCCTAGCTTCTTCCAGGCTAATTTAGGATATGCTTTCCTTGCCGGATCCTGCCTTTCAGGGCCAAAATGTGAAGGGACAGACACTGTTACCGTGAAGCCAATGGTGATGCCCAGGAGTGAGAAGACAAAGTCCATGTGCTTCTTCAGAAAGTCCTGGATCCCTTGCAGGCAGTCCTGGGAGGAGAGAAACGCCCCTTGCAGCACAGCAGCATCTCAGTGGGGTGCTTCGTCCCCACAACAGCACTTGCCACAACCCCAGAGAGAAAGGGAGGCAAGAAAGGGGTGCAACATTGCACAGCTGGGCAGTTCTCCCTTTTTCTGCTGCTGCTGCAATTTGGGAAGACAAACACCTGCAGTATTTTTTCTTTTACTACAACACGCCTACGATTTTCTTGGTGTGATGCATTTTGGACTGTGGGGGATGAGTGTGTAAGTGTGGTCATGCCAAAACTTTCTTCTTTTCACCCACAGAAAGATAGAAAGAGGGAAATGGAAAGATGGAGAAGCAGGGCACACCACGATGCTAAATTCATTCCCCAAGGTTACTAATGAACAGTTCAATTTTGCGAGGTGCTGCAAGCATTAATATTCATTAGCCTTAAGAATGCCAGTGGCCTCACAGAAATCCAAGAGGTGTTAGGCAAGAGAGCCTTTTCAGAAATGCAAGAGCATGCCTTTGGTGAAGCAATCTGCAGAGCGAGGAAGGAGCGCTCAAGGCCGGGAGTGAACGGAGTGCGGCCACCAAACTCTGCGGTTTCCTGTGTTACAAAGCACATCCTCCCGCCCACTGCCCCAGCTCCCAAGCGAGGGAAACACAGACCACTGAGTGGGAGGCATGGAGTCACCCATGCGGTGCCCAGCTTTGTTCTGCTCTCCTTTCCTGCCCTTTGAGCTGAGTTTGACCCTGCCTTGAGATGTGACGTTCCTGGAGGCAGTGCTTTGAAACTGATGTGTGCCTGTGCATCACGTGTCCTGTTAGTGCTCGACATCTTCACCTGACAACAACGTGTTTGTGTCGCTGTAGCAGCATGGCTTTGTTTTTCCCAGAGACAGCATATATTGGTGCTGGTGGCTTTAGATACTTCAGCTGATTTGGCTACTCTGGAAGAAAAATAATCATACAACAGAGTTGCTCAGAGTGTGTGAAGTCTATGTTGTGGCTTCAGTGCACAACAGTCTCATACTGGTGGCTTCTCCGTCAGCCTCACCGAGATACTTCAAAGAGGAGGAATGAAGCATACTTGATGAAGCTCCTGCTAGGATTCGTCATCCTGCTTCATGAGTTTCTTATTTTAATACCTATTAAATGCCCTAAGGAAAAAAGGAATTACATCAAATCCCACATTTGCTATTAGTGGAACACATTTTTTAAGTCTCAGAAATGAGTGTCACGTGGAAAAGTCAAACAGGTTTTTTGCACTAAGATACGTGCCCATGATATCTCACACTCTGCATGCACAGGAGATGAGGAGGAAGCTGGAGGGAAGTGACAGGCTGCAAAAACAAGCATTTTGAAAGCTTTCTAGAGCTGCGAAGGAAACTGCATCTGTGGGTCTGAGACCTGCTGATGCACTGGGGCTCCTCCTCCTAATTCACAGAATCATAGAATGGTTTAGGTTGGAAGGAACCTTAAAGATCACCTAGTTCTAACCTCCCTTCCATGGACAGGGACACCTTTTCACTAGATCGGGTTGCTCAGAGCTCCATCTAGCTCAGCCTTGAACATTGCTAGGGATGGGGCATTCACAACTTCTCTGGTCAAACTGTTCCTGGGCCTCACCATCCTCACAGTAAAGAATTTTTTTCTAATATTTAACCTAAAACTACTCTGTTTCAGTATGAAGCTATTCCCCCTTGTCCTGTCACTACACTCTCTTTTAAAAAGTCCCTCTTCATCTTTCTTGTAGGGTCTCTTCAGGTACTGGAAGGATGCAATTAGGTCACCCCTCTGACATCTTTTTTTCAGGCTGACCAAACACAATCCTCTCAGCCTTTCCTCACAGGACAGGTGGGAACTCCATCCCTCTAATCATCCCTCTGGACTCACTCCAATAGGTTGATGTCCTTCCTGTGCTGAGAACCCCAGAACTGAACGCAGTACTCCAATACTGTGTCTGGTATTGTTATTGAAACAATAAAGCCCCAACAAAACAACCCCCAACCCATTTCAAGCCCAAACCATGAAAAAGCCACAATTCTCATGAACACTTTGGCACCAGAGAGGTTTTGACAGCTAACAAGTAGTGGCACAACCTCCCTATGGCATGGGGGAAACCTTTCCCTTACCTGTCCCGCATCGCGCACCTGGCCGGGCGGGCACGTCTTGTGCTCAACGTTGGTTGCGTCCCCAAAAGGAGAGTGCTTCCCACAGCACAAGAACTGGAAGAGAGGGAGAAGTCTGCCAGCCACTCGCCAGAGCTCTCTCCTTGCCACCAGCTGCTGCAGCAGGAGGTGCTGGCAATGGGCCCCTGTTGGCCCAGGCAGGGCTACCCAGTCAGGGTGGCAAGGAGCAAGGCACGTAGGAATCAACACCTGCAGCAGTGCAGGCTAAATTCAGAGGAGGTGGATGGATCTGGCCTCAAACTTGCTCGTGCTCCTCCAGGACTGCTGCCTGGGACTGGGGCCAAGCCCTCCTCCCTCTGTGGTTATACCAACGCTCACAGTGGCTGCTCTGGACAGCCCAGGCATGCACAGACTCATGTTTCCAGTGGTTGTTATGGGCTGGGGGGATACCCAAACACACCCACCGTAGAGCTGTGGTGGAAGGAAGCAGGAAACCCACCGTGGTTTCCTATAGCTGTGGTGCACTGGACAATTTGGAGCTCTGGCAGAAGGGAAAAATTAATAGGAGTAGAAGGACTGTTTCTCACTAATTAAAGTGGCTAAAATAAGCAACTGGTGAAGTCAGATAGTGTGCCTGGTTCTCCTTGTCAAACGGAAATCTGGGAGTGCTGGGCCATGACCCTGAAAGCAAGCACCTCCATGACTGGCTCTGAGGGCCATCACCACTGTTGCAATGAGGAACATTTGCCCTCTTCTGTGTTTTGAAAAGCACGGATGGAATCAGCTTTGGAAAGTACTTGTTATGATGATTTAAGAAAACACAGAAGGATAAAGGGAGTTGCGTGGGAGGTGTCTGGAAACAGGCAAGCAGAGCTGACCTTCCTACCCAGCCTTGCTGTGTGCCATGAACTCACTACCCAAACAAGCCCTGCTGTGTGAGGGAATGGCATCTCCTTCACTCAGCAGGGGCTTGGAAGTTTCTCACCATGGGGGACATCCTCACTCACCTCCTGTGGCTTGGAGGGCAAGCGTCCTCCCCACGCTCTGGGTAACCACCCTTGCCCACCTGCTGAGCTACAGAGAGGTCCCCTACACCAACAGCATCCTGGGTGGTGGTTTTTGGGAGCTTGATAGCCGCCTCTAGCTCTGTAAGAGGCCACATAGCCTCCAGTACTCCTCAGCCATAGGCTCAATGGTGAATAGAAATAACCACATCCAAATACTACTGCTGAACTACGTGGAATTCCTTCTCCTGCTCTCGACTTGACCAGGTGTATATCCACATTCTTGTACCACAGATAGGGAGCAGGACAGAGGGTCTGCTGAGACAGAAAATGGTATGGCAGCTGCAGTGCACGAGATCTGTAGACCTTGCACCACAGTGATGCTCAGATAGGTGACCCTTTCTTCCTGTTGATAACCTGGTTGGTCAGACCTGGGAAAGGAAGAATAGGAAGGGAGAAGCAGACTCCACAGCAGGCTGGAGAATTCATTTTTTGAGGGAAAACAGCATTGCAGCATCCACGAGGCAGGGCTCAGGTGTCAGCCCGAGCCTGCCGAAACCGTCAGGAAGATACCCCAGAGCAAGGTTTTCTGCTAGGGCTGAGAGACAACTTACTGCTTCATGGATGGCAGTCAGCTCGTGCCTCCAGAAGCTGGAGGCGTTCCTCCTCACCTCCTCGTACACAAAATCGTACACATCCATCATGCTGTCTTCCACCTGCAATGAAAGCAGAGATCTGTACGTGCAAAACACTGATCGCAGTCGTCTCTGGAGGGAATTATGCTGCTCTTGATTTCCCCAGAAGCTCTCCCAGGTATAGCAAAGCAGTAAGTGCAGCTATTAAATGACCCCAGGCAGCAGCAGCAGCTGGTGTGTGACCCACCAGGCAGCAAGGCGCAGCTCTGACACGGTGAGTCTCACGAGAGAAGCTGTGGCACTGCACAGGTAACACCTTCTGCCTCGCGTGGACCCTTCGGCACCAGGCCAGGGTCTCACCAGCTGCTGGCTGGAGCTTTTACCCCCTATCCTGATGGGGGTACTGAGAGAACAGGCACACATGACCATGAGATGCTAAAATATAAAGGTGAGAGGACCTCAGAGGGCTGGTGTTATCCGAGTGACAGAGCCGTTTCTCCGAAAAGAGACAAAAAAATAACAGGAGTGATTCAGTGGTGAGTCAGACCCTAAATATTTACCAAATGTGTGAGAACTTGAAGCTTGACAGATCCCAGCCAACTCCCGCTCCGGTGTCAGAGGAAAAAAAATATGACAGTTGCCTTCAGCGCCTGGAGTCAAACCCTTATTTCTTCCTTTCATTTTCCCTGGCTTCCTCAGCAGTACCAATCCAAGTGGGCCTACAGGCAGTGCTTGTCTTTCAGGAGGGAAAATCGATGGAAGAGACAGGCAGAGCGGGTGGCCACACAGGGAAGTCTCTGGGAACAGAGGCATCTCTCAGCGAGGCGTTGCAGCTCAGTCTTAAGGGCCCACCCTTGGAAATTACTCTAGGGGAAAAAAAGGCAGCACTGTCTGCTGGTGGGGGAAACCAGGATCACTAGAGGTGGTTACATCTATTACTGCAATATTGCTCTGCCCTGCCCAGCTGTCCAAAACACAAGCAACAAACAGAGGGTGATAACCCCGGAGAGGGGTGAGGGAGGCTGAGAAGATTACTTGTATCCAACTTGGCTCTGTGCCTCCAGGAACGGAGTTTGAAGGCACACATCAGAAGATTTTCCATGGCTATCAACGTGGCATAAAGATGGAAGGGCTTGGGGGGTTCTTGGCATTTCTCTGCAGCAAAGCTGCCATCGCCCTGGCGTGCTCCATCACCTGAGCAGTCAGTAGGTGAGGCAGGAGCAACCCAGCTTTAGTGAGAGATGTCCAGTGACGGACAGGGCTCAGCTATTGTGGGCCAAGTTAAACCCTCCGTAGCAAAATGTGCGACACTGAGCCATCCCACACAGGTGAGGAGGGAGGATGCTCCTTTTGCCCCCTCCAGGTACCAGAGTGCATCAGGTGGGGTTGGTGCAGCAGTAAGACAAGACCACTAGCAGACTTCTACCAACCTTCCCCATAACAAACCTTAAGACCCAATGAAAAAGAAAACATCCAAGCTTTTCTAACTTCATGTGGGCCATGAAATAGTTTTCCAAAAGCAGCAATTAAATAAACGGATTCAATAAAAAGAATGCCCACTTCCACTGAAGAATTGGATTAAGAATAATGAAAAAATAATAATTTTTTGAGCTTCTCTTGTGGGTGAAGGAACAACAGAGCAGCTGTCTTCTTACTGCAAGAGATTGTTACCTTTTGAATATCCCAATCCCAGTCTAAGATGCAGGAATAACAACTATTTTATGCTGTGACAACATACATATGGGTTTTAGTAAGGTAACAGTGCTACGTGTGCAATTTTTGTATTTTCATATTTACCATTAGGGACAGGATGCTGGGCTTTCCTCCAAAAGGCCTACATTTGGAATTCAAGCAAGTTGCTAGGTTCAAGCAAGGGTTCAAGGGGTGAAAGCAATCCAGAAGTTTAACTACTTCTAATGGTCTCTTGAACTCTGAGCCAGGAAGTATTGGGACAGGTAGCTGTTTGAAGGATAAGAGTGGATCGGAAAGAACTGAAGGAGAAAAATGCCCATAACAAAACTATGGCAGAAAATTATTCCAGCTGTTGGAAATAATAATGGAAGAAACCACAAGTAGTCACCATTTCACAGCCAGCTCAACTACAGTGATGGAGATGAGGATGATGGTAATCTCCAGGTACATAATGACTACTAAAGGCTTCAACTGCACCATTTCAGAGCTTGCTACTGAGCTGACTTCTCAGTTACCTACTGATTTTTTTTAATTTTCATTTTGTCAAGCAGCCTTCAAGAGCTGAAAACACAAGGGACTGAATGGAAAATGTTTAATAGCAATAATTTCCTTTTAGAATGTGTGTCTGGGCAAGCCTAAGAGTACAATTTGCTGATTAGTCATTCTCAGCATTTCATCTAGCAATTATATCTAGCATTTATATCCAGACATTATCTGAATAGGCTATTCGGATCCTAGTAAGGGAATATCAAACTATAAAACCATTTTTTAAAGAGTGAATTGCTTGTAGTTCCTCCACATCATCTTTCTGATTTTTGCTTGGATCATTTGATTTTGGAGGGAAAAACTGCTGTTTTCATACAACACAGTGGTCTGTTTTCAAAGATGACTGCAGACAGCTTTCTCATTTAAATACTACAGAGGTAGGTATACAGTAGAAAATCTCAGTATTTATCACTGGCTGTTTCCTTCTGTGCAGAAGACTGTGCCACACAACATACAAGAGGTCTGCTTTAATAAGAGAAGACAGAGGAGAGCAAAACACCACACTTTGCTGCCTGGAACGGGGTTATGTTTGTACTCAGAGCTGCAGCCAAGCTCCAAAGCACTGGTCATGCACGGCAGCATCCATCCAGCCCAAAACGGTGCCAGCTCACGCGTGCCTGATGATGTAAAAATTACAACATGAAAGCGTGAGACAGTCACCAGGTGGTTTCATCACCTATTCCTATTTGCAACATTACTTCGTCCAGCAGAAGTTCATCCCTATATTTTGCTTTGATCCAGCTCCTAACACAGTGAAGATCTAGATCAGCACTGCTTTGTACTCCATTGCCATCCTCAACAGATTCCCATCGCACGCTCACCTGATGGGCAACTTTGAGTCCATTGCCTCAAGACAATTTTCTTGTTCTGTATCTTACACCAGTTGTTGGAGAAAAAACACTATTAAAATAATCAGGGTGCTTTCTCTCATGGTTAAGCAACAGGATGCCTTTTGAGTTTCAGTGCTTACGTTGTTAATAACGTGTCTTCAGATAAAGAGCTGCACCCCATCACCTAAACAGTACTTAGCACATACTGGACCGATGCAGCTGGAGAAGAGAAAGTCCATCTGCTTTTTGAAAGGCCTTGCACTCCTCCCACACGTAGGCATTATTATGGTCAAGTGGATTTTCCTGTTCCTAGTGACGTGCTGTGATCCACTGCTGGAGGAGTCCTGCTGGACAAAGCTCTCCCTTGGAAGGACACTGTGCCTGCAATGCTCGTCAGCAAGAAACACAAAGATCTGAAGGTAAAGCATCAGCTGGGCTTTGGCCTGAGAAAAATCTCCAGGTTAAGTGATATGGAGGTCACACTTTACAGTAATTCTTTTCCTGGAAGAAGCTGGGTGAAGTGCTCCAGCTCTAAATCAGTTAAATAATTGCTGCCCCCCATTTCTGTCTCCATTCCTTAATGAAATATTCATTTAGGAATTATATCAGTGGATGGCTGGATACAACAAATGGAAAATCACCACTGAGATTGATGCAGCCGACCCCAACTGACTCACTAAGTATCATTTTTCACTTAAAGTAAAAGAAAAAAGGAATTTTGAGATTGTTTACCATCCTCTAAATCCTTTATCCCCCAAGAAGTAGAATGTATGACTGCAGGAAGACATGTACTCTAAGCCATTAGCTTTCTTGCCCTTGGCTATTAAAAACTAAAGCAAATTTCAGTCTTACCTCCTTCAAGAGGAAAACTGACATTTTAAACTTAGGTTATTTATCAAGGATAATTTAAAACCTGTAACTGGATTTGGAACAGAAAGATGAGACAAGAAGGTCTGCCTTCGGTTCCCAACCTTTTTCAAGACAAAGGTGCCGATGAATCCCCCTCCTGCTGCCAGCGAATGCCTGTGCCTGGGCAACCTGCAAGTGTCACTTAGGTGGACACTGATGTAGACTCATGCCAAGAACAACGGTCTGAGTCTTAGTGAGCCATCTTTGCAACTGCTGTTGGGCAAAAAGCCCTCTGCAAACCTGAAGCTCAAGGAGAATATAGCAAAAAAAAGGTCAGGATTGTCTCAAAGACAAGCCCACCTTCTGATAAATAGGAACACTGTTGACATGGCAGAGGAGGAAGACAAGCATGGGGAGCAGAAGGAGGATCCTCTTCACCTGTGGGTCTTTGTGCCTTTGAGGAACCAAACCCAGCAAACGCAGTGCAGCCTTAGAAGAAACTGCAATCTCAGCACTTCGTGTCCTCTCAGCATCACCAAGAAGGATGCACTTGCTGGCACCATGCAGAAATGCCCCTTCAGTGGTGGCTACCACAGACTCCCCCACTTAGCTATGAACTGCAAGTTAGTCAGTTAATATGTGAAACTGGAATAAAGGGGTTAACTCACTCAAAAATCTCCCTTGCTCCAGTAAGAAAAACACTTCTGCATTTTGCTGTCTCTGTGTTCCCTTTCCTCCCCAGCGTGCAGAACAGCACACGTTCACAGCGTGTCAGAAACAGGGGTGGGGGCAGATGCAACAGTTTGGGTTTGGGCAAAGCAGTGATGCAACTGCAATGAAACAGAGGAGAGAACGCCACGCTGGGTGCCTTAGCCAGGTTGCAGAGCGACTCCCACCACATGGATCGAGTACAACGTGAGTCCCCCATCCATGCCTGACCAAGCCCTCTCTAACACAGTCGTTACAGCTTGCTGAAGGTTTATATTTCCTTCATTGCGTGTCAGCTCCCCTCCTCCCCAGCCTTCCTCCAGCCAGTCATTCCCAGATGCAGCAATCCAGCCAGTGCTGCAAGCCAGAGCGGCCTTTGAGGCCCCCTGCAGAAAGTGGCACAAGATAAGAAGGTGCTGCTTCCCCTCTGACTGATGGTGGTCAGTGAAGACCACTGATGCAAGAAGATCCAGTTGAGGCTTTTGGTCAATGGTTTTCACCTTTTTTTAACCGAAATCTGTATATTGATACAGATTTTATATCTATCTATACATACATACGTAAAAAACCACTTCCAAACCAAACCATATGCACTTCCCCCTACTTTCTGCTATTGCCAGGAGACCAGGCAAATCCTGACCATCATGTGTATATCACTGAGGAAATACAGGGAAGGAGAGAGAGAAAAACCACAGTGGAACAAAAAACTCAGGAAAAGTGAAAACTCTTTCTCTCCAGCCTCAGTGCTTCCTTGCACAAAACACTTAAAACAGGAGAAGGTGCTGAGCTGTTACACTGCTCACCTCATCCTTATTTCCTATCTCCACATCCCAAAGAGAACAGCAAAATTCTATCTGTGTGGGTGCTATACACCCCTCTTGGCCGGTGGGCAGGGGGACATCAGAGCCTCATCTCAACCAAGCCATAAAACCTGAGGCCACCTCTGTGCTACTGGGGTGCAGCATTGCTTTGTGTCTGTGGCAGAGCACCACATGCTTTATAGGGAAGCACAGAAAACTCGGGCAGGCAATTAATCAACATCAACAAGGATTTTTTTTCCTTAAATCCTCCAGATCTGTGGCTGCACTCCTTGTGAGTGTCACCAGCCTCAGTGTATGCAGGCCCTCTTGGGTTTTTTTAATTAGCTTCTTTGTGTTTGCTCTTTGTTTGGGATTTTTTAACACAAAATTTTCGGTTCACTTTATAACAGAACTGCAAAACCAAGAGGCTGCCAAAGCTCCCACCAACCCTTTGTGCTCCTGTCATTCAAAACACACAACTTAGCAGTTTATGAACCCCCACAAAATTGTGGTCAAACCATCTCAGACATCCCTGCGCTCTCACCTGTAGCACTTGAAACCAGTACAAGGCAAGACTGCTTCCCACCAGAAGGCACTGAACAACACAGAAAAGAGTTTTAGCTAAAAAACCAGTTGTGTCAGCAGTTGAGCCAGCCCCAGTGCAGCCCTGTCCCCCCGAGTGGGTGGTGGCTGTGCTGCTGTGGCGAGCATCCTACGGGTGTGTGAAGGTTGGATGTGCTGCGGCGATGGTGCCGCGGCTGACGCTGCTGGGGACGGGAGCTCCAGCCAAGGCTCTGCCACAGAAAGCGGCAGAAACGGGGCCGCGTGGGTTCAGCGTCGGGGCAGCCATAAATTATAGAACCCGTGAGTGCAAATGCCTGTGTGGAGGCTCAGACAAAGGAGAGCAGTGTCTTGCTGGGGGGAGTGGGCCGTCACTACGCGGTGAGAACATAAACACTGGGAAAGAGTCACAATATTTAAAAACATTAAGGAAGAGGGAGGGGTTTCCCCCCTTTTTTGCTTTTCCCATGGAGTTCAGAGACTGGGAAAAGCTTGGTGCTTTTAAAGTGATTGTGCCTGGTAGATTAACAGCAAGAGCAAGAAGCACATCAGGTTATTCGCAGTGTTTTCACAGCAACATCAGTGATTTTTGAAAATGCTCCTGGAAGACCCCCGTGTGGGGCTGCAATCCTGATCCAGCCCCACTGAATGAAAAACCAAAGGGAAACTACCCCTGTGCTTCAGGTCTGATTTCAGAAAGCATGTGAACACACCTTCAGCTTGCATTAAAATCTCTAGGACTTCGTCTGCATTTAGTCTGCACCTCTAGGACTTAGTCTTGCCCACAAACGAGACTGACTGGACCCTGCAAGACTTTTCCCCAACACACACCAGAAGCAGCGATGGCAGACACACACCCTAGAAAATCCGCAGAGGAAGGACCTTTACAGTGCCACTTAATAAATTGACTGGGAAGAGCTGGGTCATTCCTTGCATACCTGCAGAAACAAGGTGCATGTGCTGGTTTCATGCACACAAAGAGATCTGCCTCCCGGAGACCAAGGCAATGCTGCCTCTGGCTTTGCAAAGATGCTGGTTGGGAGGGAGAACCATATATGCTGGTCCCATATGCAGGGAAGAGAGGCGGAAAGCTGCTCTATTCAAGAACAAGACCCAGGAGTGGCAATATTTGTTATTTAACAGCTGCAACTGTTAGTTCCAACTGTGCACTCCAGGCCCTGTTAGAAAATCACCATCTCAAAACTTACCACCTTACTTGCTGACAAAGCAGAGAAGACTTCATTTCCACTTCCCAGCACCAGGAGGGAGAGCAGACAGGTTCCTCTGGAGCAAGGAGAGCAAGACTACAGGAGCATCAGGGTGTACATGGATGGTCTGGGTTCCCTGCCCATAAAGAGCTAAATCCTCACATTTATTCTCCAAGTACAAGCAGTGCAGCACAGAGGGGCTAATGCCTTCACACTCATGTGGAGCCAAAAGTCACAGGCAAAATCTCCTTTTGAAACCACCCAGCAACCTGAGAAACCACTCAATAACTATGAGATTGCACTGCAACCAGTGCAAATCCAAGCAATTTATTCATTCAGAGAACATGGGGAATCAGGCTTTTATGCCAGAAATATGGACAACTATTTGCACCAAATTCCTGAGTTGGGAAATCATAATTTAATCAGTTTTACGCTTTTAACTGTGAACGAATCTCTGTAATTAAAATGCTCGTTCTGTTGCAACACTCCTTTTATGTTGCAGCAATTTTACCGTCATTGACTCACCCTGTCATCCTGACCGGCCTACGGGGCCGGTGCCACAGGGTTGCTGGAAAGACCAGCTCAGCTGCTGAAGAGAACGGGAACAGCGGAAGGTGACGTGGAATAGAAACTCCTCTGGCCTCTTTCACAGCAGGGCCCAGAATAAACCCCCAAACCTCAGGCTGAACAAGGTGAAGTGCCAGGCCCTGCACTTTGGTCAAGTGAGGGCAACAACCTCACGCAGCACTACGGGCTGGGGGAAGAGTGGCTGGAAAGGGACCCAGTGGAAAAGGACCTGGAGGTGCTGGTTAAGAGCTGACAAAGAGCCAGCCTGTGCCCAGGTGGCCAAGAAGGCCAGTGGCATCCTGGCCTGTATCAGCAATAGTGTGGCCTGCAGGACCAGGGCAGTGATTGACCCTCTGTACTGGGCACTGGTGAGGCCACACCTCGAGTGCTGTGTCCAGTTCTTGGCCCATCACTACAAGGAAGACATTGAGGTGCTGGAACATGTCCAGAGAAGGGCAACAGAGCTGGTGGAGTGTCTGGAGAGTAAGTCCAATGAGGAGCAGCTGAGGGAGCTGAGGTTGTTTAACCTAGAGAAAAGGAAGCTTGGGGTAGACTCTATTGCTCTCTACAAATGCCTGAAAGGAGATTTTAGCAAGGTGGGGTCTCACCTCTTAGGCAACTAGTGACAGGACAAGAGCCTCAGGTTGTTCCAGAGGAGGTTCAGGTTGGACATCAGGAAGAATTTCTTCACTGAAGGGGTGGTCAGGCATCGGAGTGGGCTGCCCAGGGAGGTGTCACTGCCTCCGAAGGTGTTCTAGAGATAACTGTACATGGCACTTCTGTGGTCCCGTTGACAAGGACTAGTTGATCGGTCAAAGGTTGGACTTGATGATCTTGGAGGTCTTTTCCAACCTCAGTGATTCTATGATGCTATTTTTGTGTGGCTTAGTAAGCATACCAAGACTTCCATATGGCAGCTGCAAGCATAGCTTTGCTCCAGCCTCTGCAGACAGGTTTGTAAAGCAGCAGTTAATGGGTGAGGAGAGGAGGAAAGCTGGGGAGGAGGAGGAGGAGGAGGAAGCAGAGCCCTCCCTACCAGCTGTGCTAGATGTGGCATGTCTGTCCTACATCCCTCTCTGCATCCCAGGTGTTCGCTGTTCTCGGCCACACTGTGAGCGACTGAGAGACCTCACTTAAACAGACAGCGGTTTGTGGGAAAGGAACTGCCATAAAAATAACTTTGGAAAATAAGACTCAACCCTTCGGCTTCAGGAACTAGGACTTCCTAGTGTGGCTGAAAACCACCCGAAAACCTCATGATTTCTGTGGTTACCACAGCTATTCCAGCAAAGACGCTGGCGTAGAGATCATCCTCTCTGCCCTCCCATGCACGTCTGTCTCTCGTGCTTTGATTGCACCACTGTCCTTCCTCAGACAGGTTTGCAACATTTTCCTACCAAGACCACATCACCCACTGAGAGAATGGATAATTGTGAGGCAGCCTTTTGGGATAAAGCACAATAAATCTCAGGTTCATGACTGCTGCATGTCTGGCATGCATCACTTTAAGAATACAGACTATGGTGACATTGGGTCCATCTGGAATGCGGATAACTTGAAAGTAAAACATTCAGCATCTGTCTGAAAGAATTCGTTCAGAAGCTACAGAAGGTCATGACAGCAGAAAAGAATGGGAAATGAGAAGATTCATTTTGTTTACAGTGCCCAGGTCTGAGAATATCAAATATTTACAAATAACTCTTCCTTTCTCCCTGCACAGCTTCTCTGTAGGAAGTGCTGTAAACAGGGTTCTGAAAGAGCCGCACAGGCAAAAAGGGCATCTCATTTTTCTCATGTTCAAACAACATTTCTGCCTATTGTCTCTTGATAACAACCACCAAAACAAATTTTTCAACTGAATATTGGGCTTTACTCTTTCAGATTATTTTCTGTAAGAGGGGTCTGCTTTATGAAGAAAACATAGATATTTTTAATTTTTTTTTTTTAATCAACAGGAGTAAACCACTGAGGCATCTGCCATGGAATGGTGCAGAGGAGACCTCCCCCATCCCTGGCTTGCAGAGGGAGGGGAGGATTCTGTTTTCAGTGCTGCCTATGTTTGGCATCTTGCCAATGAGGAGGGAGAGGACAGGAACTACTGACACCAGCTCCCAGCTGGCGCTTCCAAAATGAACAGACTAATTTTCTGTCTGGCTTTCCACTGGAAAGTCAATGTATTTTGCACGGGAAAAAATCAAATTTTTGTTTTAGCCTTGAACAGGGGGGCAGCACCCCCTCGGCGCTCTTAGTGATTCAGGCACATGTAATGGACATATTCATCCATATTCAGTTGTACACTCCCCTTCTGTTCCTTTCTTGATAGCTGTGCACGTCCCATCAGGCTTACAAGACACCCACCAACTTGGCTGAGTTTGGTTTTTTCCCCCAGATTACCACAATTAACTATTTCTGAGAGTACTGACATGCAGTAGGCAGCAGAGGACACCTGCTTTAATTTCGTTCTTTATTTTGAGAAAGTCAGGCAAAGAAACAGCTCTATAATGAGACTTCAGAAGTCTTCCCCCTGCTTCCTTCAGTTTTCTGCACTGAAGGACTGCACTACCAGTCTTTCTGTCCTGGAGGGGCAGACACATCTGTATTTCTCTCTCTAGTGAGACAGGTTACTTTTCAATCAAAACTAAATTTCCATATGTTCTGTAAGTGACACTTCTAATTGAATCTTCCTCATTTATATTCCCTGCTTCTCTTTGCATTTTAGGAAGCAGAGAAACACAAGATGGTCTCTAATAGGTTTTTTTTTCCTGTTGTCAGAAACACTGCTGGTTTTCTTTATCCGGAAAATAAACCTTTTACAAAACCCCCTTATTATTCTTAGTGGAAGCTGTTTTGCTTACAGAAACCCAACCAATTGCTAAAGCTAACCATAACTGTGGGTGCACTTATGGGCAGGGCATTCAAAGCAAAAAACCCCATGAAAAGAATCTGAAGTAAAAACAGATGTAGTGATTAAGAGATATACAAAGCAATTCTCCTTCAGATATTTTCAGCAAAATATTTTTTGAATGGCACACCCCTGTATTAATCCAACATACAATTTTTTTCTTGCAGTCTTTTAATGCCCTACGCCATGTATGTGGATTAAAAGTATAACTAAATGGTCTATTTGAAAAACACAACTTCACAAGGCCAACCAGACACAGTTTCTGGTGCCATTTCTCCTTTCCTGACACAACTTTTGCTTCAATCTACAATTTAGCTTCTGCAGAAGAAAGAGGAAAGTGCGCTCCCTTCTGTGTTGGTCATGAAAATAAAATTATTTCCATATTAAATGGTTAGGGTGAATGGAATAAATTTTGAATGTAATAATTTTTGATAGTTTTGCCTGAAACAATCAGAAAAAAAAAAGAGGCTGTGGAAAGACTCTTTTTCATGGATGTCTCAGCTCTGATTGAATCCACTTCAGCCGGTTAAGTGTACAAATAAAAGATGCTGTTGTGCCATCAGCACTCACCCTAACATTTCCAAAGCAGTTGGACAAATTCACAGAGGAAAAATCCAGGGAGAACATTAAAGGCAAAGGCACCAGCAGGTGCCACCAGCAGACACCTGAGCCACAAGCTGTTGGCATCTGAAAAAGCATTGCTTTGTGCTTGCTGGGTTTTTATGCTGCTACCTTGGCCAACAGCAGGTCAGCCAAAAATCTCCTTGGCCAAGAACTTTAGTCTGGCCCAGTATGGCCACCTGCACATTTCAAAGGATTTTCAACTACTCTGGCCACTGGTCAGCTATGGGCAAACTTTCTAGAGAAGCAGGACCTTAAGCCTTACCTTAACCTTGACTTCTGCTTTCAGAAGGACTGGATTTTAATTTATGCACAGGACACTGAACAGGGCTCCTTGTGCCTGGAAAAAGCAATTGTCCCAGCCCTAGTATGGATTAAGTCTTTGGATTTTGATGGAGTTGTGCTCCTTCATCACAGAAGGAAATCTCGAGGCCAGCCTTCTGACACACTGGTCTTTGATCCCCTCCAATATATGTAACTCTAAAAAGATGAGCTGGCAGCATCAATCCCTAATCCACTGGGATGATATTTCATGACATTCACATCCTCATGGCTGCCCAGAACACTGCAGATTGTGGCACATGCCTGGGGCTGGGGAGTAGCAAAGTGGAGACAGGGGCTGAGCCACTGCATGAAACATCTATCAAAGTCCCAAGCACTTATCTGAATTATTTAGGTACTTGCCTAAAATACCAGTGTTCCACTTTCAAAAGAAAGATGTCATGATTTTTTTATGCTCCCAAGTCTCTTAAATTTTACATTTTTTGAGTGCAGGGGTGCAAAAAGGGTAATTAAGACCAACTTCCCCAGCACCTTGCATCTCCCACACCACCCAGCTACCACAGCCCCAGCAAGCGCTGGGTTAACGATTCAAAACCCAACATTCTTCCAAATTTGACTTCCTACAATCTTCTCTTTCTGGTTGCGCATGATACTGACCCAAACCACCATTTTTCACTCTTGTGTTTTTCCTGCACCACTGCTGCAGGTTAGTAAACACATCTCCTGGGTGTTTCTCCTGGCCATTGCCAGAGACAACCTGAACAACCACAACCTGCCACTGCCTTTGAATAGAGGCTCCCAAATGACATTAGCAGGAATTAGAACCAGCTGGAAATGACTTTTCAAAAGTCAAGCATCTCATTAAAAAAAAAAAACAGAACAAACGTCCCCTGGAAAAAAAAAAGAAATCCCAAAGCTATTCAAAATAAGACTTGCATTTTGTTTTGCCTTCAGCACAAAGCATTGCCCTGCATGAGGGTTTCCATGGCTTCTCCCTTCAGATGATCCCATTGAAGAGGCACCTGATGAAGGGGACCGTGTTCTTCCAAAGGACGGATGCGACAGAGCATGGATCTGACAGACCTCAACGTGGATGGCTTAATTACCACCAGATGTCCCTTTTATGGGAGAAATAGTTGCTACAAAAAAACCCTCTGACGAGATGCTGGTGGTATTTCCTAGCAGCCAACACTTACCTCCGTGCTGTGCGTGTATCTCCAGCAGGCAGCTGGGACCAATGCGCAGAAAGCCAGAGCAAAACAGCAAAATCCCTGAGGATAAAGAGGAAAATTACCATCCGTTAGGGCATGGGGAGGAAAATATCCATTTGCAAACACCATCAGGACATATTTAATATGCTTGTTTGAGCAAGTTTCATTAAAGTTTAAACATCAACTTCTTTTAATATCCCTCATCATGCTGGTTACTTAGATTAGATGGACAATAATGTGGTTCTCCATCAGAAGCCCCCACTGTGGGCAATTGAAGAGTTTGACCAAAAAAACAGGCAGCTTCCTGTGGAGCAGTTAATCTATTCTACCCAAATTCCTCTTGGAATAAGAGGAGGGGGGTATAAAAACATTATATTTACAGCCTGCTCCTCTTCTGCAGCAGGACTGTGCCCCAGGATAGCTACTCCTTACTTACGGGATTCAATCCCCTGCACTTAAAACTTGGCTGTTGGCTTCAAGGAGGGGAAAACCCACAGAAACAATCCATAAAGAAGCAAGTAACTGGGGTAGAGAGCAACCTGCTCTGGAAGAGGAGCTGGACTTTGTGAGCAAGGTGGCAGCTGCACGGCCAAGCCGCCTTCCTTAAATCAGCACCATCCTAGTTAGACAACAGGATGACAGAAATATAATCAAGGCCAGCAACTGACCCTGAAGTGTCTGAAAAATAACAGCAACGATGCAGGAGGTGGCTTGACTTTTGTCTGCTTCCCTAGGCTTGCAGAGCTGGAAGTTACATGCTTTGTGTTTTCATTTGAACAAATCTGGATCAAAAAAAAAACCCCACACCCTGATATAAACAGCACTTGCCTGCTGTGACAGCTGGACCAAAGGATCTTGTTCACACTAAAAAAATAAATTAAAAAAAAAAAAAAAAGAAGGAAAAAGTGCCTGTAAAGCATTTGAAGGCTAAATGGGCTCATCAAATATGAATCCACAGCTTAGTCTTGGAATGACAAAAGATGATGAATAAGCACCAGATGAAAATTAATGCCCGTACAAGTTTTTCCATGAAACTGTGCCTTTTCCAACAGAACACAGTGTGGGAAACTTACCCAGCTGACTGCACCTTATTTTGATTTCTAATTTTTTTTGTTGACTGTTTTCATTGTATGATATAGCTGAAATAACTTGAAAAAGTTTAAATCTTTCACGAAATGTTACCAAATTCAGGCTTAAGAGAGGAAGAAGTACATTGCTTCTACCAATTCTGTTTCACAAAAGAATTGGCTTTTTTTTTTTAAAAAGCGATTCAAACTCATCCATATGCAGCAAGAAAGGAAAATGTGTTACTTCAAGTCCTGGAAATGGAAGTGAATGTGCCCGTAAACTGCCTTTTGCTGGCTCTCCTCCATCTACTGCCCGCTGTGTTTCTCCGCCCTGTGCGGGGGCTTTGCTCCTGGAACAAGACTGCCATTGGTATTTCACCACTTTTTTGGGGCTGCCTTGTTTCAGGCTCTGCATCAGGCACTGGGGAAAACCCTGGTACAGCTCTTACGAAAAATCTTAAATTATGTATGTCCAGTCTCTCCTTTCATTTATTTTTTTGGCAGCTGCCTGGCCGTATAGCTGATGAGATCACTCGTTGCCTCGCTCGGAGCTGAAATGAGATTAGAGAAGACCCTAAAGGAGATGAGAGGAAAAGTCTGATCAAACGCTGACGTGCCAAGGGGGATATAAGTAGTGAAGACGTGGAAGAGCTCGCAGGGCAAGATGTCACAGAGCAAAACCCAGCTGGAGTAGGGGGTTCAACCCCTGCAGGTACAGCACACACTGGAGGGAGGAGGTGAGGTTACACAGGCATGTCAGGTTGCTCCTCAGTAGGACCAGACCCTGCATTTTGCACTTCCTCCAACAACTTCCCCACCAAACAAACAGCGTTTTCACCAAAATCAAGTTCAAAGACAAGAAAATTTTAAAAAAAGAAAATTATGTCAGATAAAAAACCCAGCACTGATAGCAATGTGAGCATTCTTCTGCATATCTTTCCATTAAGGTTATAATTGAGAAGACCCATCATGAACTTGGAGAGTGCAAACAACAGGGTGCCAGTGACACCACCCAGATTTCTTCATCCATGATCTCCCTTCCTTCCCCCATCAGTTCCATCACTTATGACATCCCTCTGGGGTCAGAACCCCAGCAGATTAAAATCCTCCTTCTCATCTTCCCTTCCTCAGCTTCACCCCACATCTCAGTCCTTCCCGTTCAGCGTCAGCTCTCCCTTTATTTCTGTCTAGTTTCTCTGGGAATACCATGACGTGGCCCCTCGGGAAGCTCCCCCTCCATCCAGCTGGTGTGCAGCAATTACATGGCTCCGAGAACATCTTATAAATGAATTATAGCCTGCTTTTTCCCTTCCCAGCCAAAAGGCTTTTGGAAGAGCAACTTTCTAATTACATTAGGAGACATTTGGAGGAAAAAAGAAAAAGGCAACGTGCAGTTTGCATACAAAATGTGGAAGGGTCGAGGTTGGTTCACTATCTCCCAGACCCTTGGAGTTCCTTGGAGCTGCCTGCTCCCTTTGCAAGAGACAGCCACATCAACCCCGTGGAGGGCTGTCACCAGCCAGACATCAATTACTCTTTTATGAATGACCTTGTTTCCATCCTTGCTGCAAGGAACAATTTCTCTTCGACAGACTTGGCAGAATCTGGAGAAACAGCATCCTGTCTGTTGGCTGGTGTTTCTTTTAATTCACCTTTCTGATGCTTCCCCATTGGTTAAGGGGTTCTGCTCGGATGAGGGAGGGATCCTTTAGCTCAGACTGGGTTTCACAGTTGTGCCAAACTCCCCCACTCCCAGGAAAGGAGCTGACCTCTGCCCTGCTCGGCTCCAGCTGCTTTTTGGTGCTGCTGTGGTCGTTGCAAGGGCCAGCTCCCCGCCAGACTGCAGGGAAAGGGGGAGCAAATTTCACATTGCATCCATCAGGTTGTGTCCCTCCCTCCCTGACCCAGTTCCTCTGAAAGCACGCAATGTATTTGCCTTTGCACAGAGCAAACACGAGCCAGTGACATCAGTCCAAAGGAGGAATCTGTCCTCGGCAGCAGCTGGGCACATCAGCTCTGCCACTGGCACACAGATGCCTCCCTCACAAGTGTTGCACCAAGAGGAAGAGAACAGGAGGCAGATCAAATGCAAAAGAAAGACTTGAAGTGCACTGCAGTGATATTAAGGACCCTCTACACACTTGCCTACACCTGGGTACAGTAAAGCAAACAGCCTGTGCTGTGTGCTGGCCCTCCTGGCACATCAATCTTGATGAAAAACTGGGTTATATCGGGCATTCACTGAGGCTTTTTACTGCAGAATTTTTTGGAACATCTGCTCCATCCTGAACACAAATTTTCCTCTATACAAATGGGTTTTTAGGCTGTAAAGTTCAGATATAAGGATTTCAGCTGGGATATTATAGTTGGCGTGTTGCTCCCTGCTTTTTTTTTCTTTCCCTTTTTACAGTCTGACCAGGTAACATCACATAATGCTTTAAGCCTCACCAGTCTTTCCTTTGTACAAACAGCACTCAGAAAACTGCTGTTTTCCTTCCTTTTCCTCCCCTTCAATAGCAACACGGCCTCCAAGGGCTGTGAGAGCTGCAGGATACTTATATTCAGGACTAATTGCATGATAGATCACGGATCACCAGAAAGCAGGGTTTACCTGAGCTGGAGGACAGTCAATAAACCTGTTGCTATTCTCCCTGTTTAAGAGAAGCTTCAGGCATAATATCCCTGGATTTTAGAACATAATATTTTATCCTTAAGTTCTCAGTTACTTTCTTGAAAACAGCTTCCTTGCAAGCATCAGTGGATGCACAATAGCATCTGTCTGGCCTGGCGATGCTGCTAATGCACCTGGAAAAGAATCTCCTGAGACCTGTGTGCTTAAACCAGTTTGACCTATTCTGGTTTCTAATCACTGTGCACCCATTACTGTTATTAGAACAGCACCAGTAAGGCCTGCAAAGACCTGAGCCCCCTCCTCTGTATGCACACAAACCTCCAGGTAGCCAGGCAGCATGAGCATTTATAATTCAAATAGACAAAAAATTGCTCCTGTAAGCCTGTCTGCATCCTGGTTAGCTTTCCCCCAGGGTGGTTGGTTTACCGAGTGGCATTGTGGTGGATTACCCACATCAATGCAGACATCCCCCAAGCATGGCTCGGTTTCCTGAACAGCCACAGATGTCAGGCAAATAGTCTGGTGTCTTCCCTCTTTGATTAAAGAGTGAATTAAATGGTCTTCTAAACAAGACACACTCTATGCAGGGAGGAAAAGTCCTTTAAAATCAATACCAGGGGAAGATGAAAGATCCTCTCTACTGCAGAAGGATGAAAAAAGCTACAAGCAGGGGGCTGATCACTCCCGCGAGCTACAGCCCAGCAGGGACCAGCAGGGCCAGACAACACACTGACAAGAAGTTTTGGAACCCCACAGGGCCAAAGCCCACCCCTGCCTGCGATTACACATCGCCACAGCCGTCAGGGCTGGCTCCCCCTGCCCTTGCTACTTGCTGGCAGATCAGAAATTAAATGTGTGCCTTGGGAGTGGGCAGGAACTGGGGGGAAAACAAGCAGCGAGCTGGCCCTTGGTGTCAGATACAGTCGGGAGGGGAGGGGGGGATTTACAGGCAAAGCTCCCCCTGTGTGATTTAAGACGCTGATGAGCTGCTTGAACTAATTGGAGCCCAGAATGCCGTTGCTGATGGCCAGCTCTTGGGCACCTCCCAGGGTTCCCGTTAATTTCTGAGGGCTGGGGCCGTGCCACCACCATCCCGCAGGGGTTGCGGGGGCCGCCCCGGTCCCCGGCGCGTTCCGCAGCATCTCCCGGAGCGGGAGCGGGCGGCTGGCGGGCCCGCGGCCCCCTCCAGCGGCGGAGCGCGGCGGTGGAGCCGCTCCCGCCCGGCTGCCAGCGGCCCTCTCGCCCATCGCCTCCTGCCCCACGGCTGGGCACGCCCGCGGGCCCCTCACGCTGCCGGAGACGGCGGAAACCGAGCTTAAAGGCAACCAAGAGGCATCCCCATATCCCCGCTCAAAGCGGCGGGGGATGATGCCTCGTCGCCACAGCTGCGGGGAAGGCACCTCGCATCCTTCCTCTGTTTCCCACAGGGCAGCGATACCCCATCTTCCCTGCAAAGGTGCCATCAGGGATCCAAAATGAAGACGGCCACATCCCTCAGAGGACTGAAACTGTGGAAGCTAAAGCTGAGCCAACAGGATGCACTAGGAGCCACAAAAATAACTGGCCAGTTTGGGGGTTCTGCTAGCCAGAGGTTTCTTGGGTGGGCAGAGCTTGGCTGTGATACACCAAACCAGCCAGACTGGGGGCGATGATGGGTGGCTGGAGGACAGGACCTGCTGGTCTTCACCCATGTTACAAGGGGAAGGGAGAGCAGCATCCTGTGGCCCTCGGACAGCCCTCCTCAGACAGCAGCTCTGGAGTTGGCTCAGACTGTGTTGGCACTCTTTAACTGTCGTCTCAGGAAGTNGTTGGCTCAGACTGTGTTGGCACTGAGACTGTGCTGGCACTCAGACTGTTGCCTCAGGAAGGGGCTATAATTTTAACAGCCTGTTCTGTATAGTGGCATGCCCCAAACTACACCAGAGAATAAGGCAACAAATAGACATTATAGACATTTGACTGTATCTTCAGGCAGCCATGACAATCTCCAGTAATCTGTACATGCCCATCTGTTAGTTTAGATGTGGTAACTGCAGGCACACATTAAAGACACCAGCAAAAGAGAGGGGAGTTACTCATATTCTGCTAGAGGTATTAATGGGAACTCAGGCCCCTTTGGGCATCTCAAACAGAGAATGGAAGACTGCGTATTGAGAAGGTGAAAACATTAATTTCAGTGGCTGCTTTGCACTGAATTTTAAGGTGTATGCTTCTAATTTCTGCCATCAGTATCATTTTCCCCAATTACACAGATTAGATAAATCTCTTTAACGTTAGTTTATGTATGACAGCAATGCAATTATTTTATATTAAGCACGACTTCATGCTCAACAACCTACCTGTTAACTCCTGCCCTTCACATAGCATGGGAAAACATACAGTGCTTTACCACTCATCCCTCTAGCCCCAAGGAAAAGCTGCTCTGTGCAGCCCTGTGTGCAGGCTGTTTTTAAATGAAGCTGAGCTCACCATCCAGTTTGCTACCATTGACATGGTCCATGCCCAAACAGGCACTTCACTGTGGATGACGAAGAGGAGAAAGGGGAAATTTCAGCTCTTGTGCTACCTCTCCACCCTCTCACTGTAGGCTGAAACTCAGGGTCCAGCCCAAATTCTCCATGCCTGCTACCATGCTTTGTATGCCTCACACCACCACTCTGGTGGATGTTTGCAGTGAGGGGGGAGAAAGAGGGGCCAATTTTGCTGTCACAAGTCAAGCGAACCATGCGGGACTCAAAATCGCACTGCTAAGGTTTCCCCCACATAAACCTTGTGTTGGCCTGGTGAGGAGAAAAATATTACCCTGGGAATTGTCATCACCCTAGTGTCTTTGGCAGATAAGCCCTCTGAAAGCTCCATACACAGGACCTTGGCAAAAGACACTAGAACAGAAGGATGCGATCCTCAACGTGAAGAGGTCACGCTTTTATAAAAATGTCTCCTTGCAGCACAAGGTGGAACAACAGGACCTCCTTCCCCAGGCATCCATGCTCCCAGGCATAAGGCAAAACAACCCCCAGCACCACACTTTAAGGGTGCCAGCCCAAGGTGACAAAAATCCCCTCCCAGGCAGTCCCGGTGGATACGGATACGCACCATGGCGGTGAGACACTGCGATTCCCGCACCGTGGCGGCAGAGCTCAGCAGGGCTGCCAGGGTCAGGGTCATGCTCAGGCAGATCCCAAAGTAGAAAGCTGGAAGGAAGACAGACATGGGAGTCATGGTCAGATGCCAAGTGTGCACAGGCCTAGTCTGATGCTTTCACCCAGAGAGGGGCCAAAAAGTGCATTTTGGGGAGCTGGCCCCAAATGACCAGGTTGCAGAACGGAACTTTTTCTGTAATTTATTCGATACCCCCCATCTGTGTATGCTTTGCTGCGTTTGTCTGGCAGGGCCGTACACCTCTGAGTGGTTCCCACAGCTCCAGCAGAGTGAAGCAGCCTAAAAGGGTGTCGGTTCACCCGACAGACCACAAGCTGCCCATCATCTCAGCATTCTGATAAGGATCCCCCCGAATGGGGGGTGCTGGTGTGCAGCAGCTGTCCCATGGCCCCTATCGGGGCTCCGGGCACTGCTAATCTGGTGCAACACTCACCCTCCGGTTTCCTCCTGGCTAAGCCAGGATCACAGCCGGCACCCGGGGCAAGGCTCAGGGACCACAGCACTGCAGAGAGCTTTTCTACCTTAACCATGCAGAGGTAATGCTTGCAGACAAGGCAAGGGGAAGCATTGCAGGAGAGGGGCGGCTGGGATGAAAGAACCTGTAAGGCTCCAGTCAGTGCCAATATATAACCCCTATATGTAGGAACAGGGGAGGAATGCACCTTAGCTTTGGACTAACATAGTTTTTACACCTTCCTTGTTAAACTGAAATTGAGAACCAGGATTTAGAGAGGGTATGAGCTTGTTTAAGGCCAGAGTACAGCTCGGGAGAAGCAGCAGATAGAAGTGCAGCAGCAGCAGCGAGCAGGGTATTTTTGTATCTGGGCTATCTTTGCTCTAGCCTTGTACTCGAGACTCAGATTATACTTCTCCCTTGTAAAAAGGAAATTACTGCCTATTTCCTCAAAAAAACCCCTAGGTGTCTCCATGTATTTCTCCTCCCAGCCTCAATTTTCTATGCTCTGCTTCAGCTCTGGTAGCAGTCCCTCTCCCCGTGCTCCCAGGCTCCTGCCAGCCCCACTGCAACTTTAGGTCCATCTGTGGCTGGGGAGCTCCCAGATGGGGAGATGGTGAACAGAGGGACAGGTGCAAACACAGAAGCACCTGAGCACCCCATGCTCCCACAGCGCCCGTCAGAGCCAGGCATGCAGGTCTGATATGGGGGAAGAAAGTCACTGTGTTAGTCCTAATGCATCCTCCAAAAACCAGCTCCTTCCTCCTCTTGAGATACCTCTGCGTTTCCTACAATTGCTTTAGAGAATTTCGCAGCTCCTGGTACGACCAAAAGTCTCACTGGGATGTGACCACAACGTACCTGTGTGATGGATGACCCTGTAGGAGTTGCTATCCAGGCAGATGTTGCTGATGAGGGTGAAATGGAGCCCGTAGTGGGTGACTGTGCTCAGCGTGGCAATGGAGAGCCCCAGCAGCTGGAAAAGAAGGGTTTTAGGAAGGGATTTACAAGGCAGCAGCTCTTGCTGGATGCACACAAAGCTTTGGGGTGTATCTGGATACTCCTGAGCCCCATGCAAATGCAGACAGGGGGCAGGGCTCCTTGCAGCAAGACTGGTGGCAGAGCTGGGACAAAGGCATGAACAGCAGGGCAGTTAAAACCAGCTCCTAATCTAGCGTAATAAACCTGGAAAATACAAAACGTAAGGCCGCTCCTACTCCTAAGATAAGGCTTCATCTTTTTGTGCCTTTAAAATACAGAAACACAAAGGCAGCTACACCTGTGTCAAATGTGGCAGTGCAATCTCAACATAATCCCCACTGTGTGACATTTTCTAACAGCTTTTGCTGGAGACTTACGGTTTTTACATCCAAACTCTAGCATTCTGTCTAACCTAATTTGTGGCACCTTCTGATCCTTCAGACTGTGCATTACTGCATATCTTGATCCACGCCCAGCAAAATGCTAAGTGCTACACCAGTTAGCTCAGATTTCTCAGAAACACCAGTCTAAAATCCTCCCAACAGCAATAATGTGATTCTAAGCATCCACAGCAGCTGTTTCTTAATGTCTCCTCTAAACATGCTTGGTACCAATCTTCCTTTGATTTCCCCAGATGGCATATTTTGGTTTTTGGAAGAGAGAACCACCTTACAGCCACTGCAGCCAACACTCTTGGAATGTTGAAATTTGGAAAAACTACAAATTTCATGTCTGGCCCAAAATAAGGTGTTACCATTTAATTATACTTTCTCCAAGCCACCAACCCTCTTTGAAGTAAATACTTATTATTATTATTATTATTATTATTATTATGGCAAGTTTTGATGAAGTGAAAAGGCAACAAGAACATACAAGTCAAAAACATCCAGGAGAAGTGTTCTCCAGTTTCCACCATTTCCCATCAGCTCTAACAGTTCATGCCAAGAAACTCCCCTTGAATTTGCTCCGAAAGCTGATAAAAAGAATCCCTAGAATTGCTTTCACTTTGCAGTGCCAATCCACAGGTCTCTAACACACACTTCCACCAAAGCCTTGCATTTTCATATCCTCACTCCTCCCACCTGCAGTCGACCACCCTCCCAGCAGCAAGTGTGACCGCAGCAGGTCTATCCTCTCTCTTTTGCTCCAAGGAGACAGGAGCAAATATCTCTGCTGAAAACCACCCATGCTGCCAGCAGTGAGCTTTTCTTTCTCCTTCGAGGCAGCTGCTGAGTTGTGACAAAGCTGCAGTGGTGTGACAGCCCTGAGAAACCAGAAGTCTATCAGTGGCAGGGGGGTGATGCTGGTGGCCAGTGATAACCACCCAAGGCGCAATGATAACTCGGGCAGTTGGCTTTGCTTGCCCTCCGCCCGCGAAAAACAGAACGTGGGAAAACCATCCCCTCTCTGAGCGGGAATGGGAAAGGCAGTGGTTCACCTCAGCCCTGCAGAGATCCCCCCAAACCTGCCTGCTCACCATGACACAGAGGCTGGTCACCAGCAGCTGGCACTTGGTGGTCCTCATCGCACACCTCAGTCCCATGGCAGCGTGTCCCCGGAGAGAGCTGGCAGTCGGTCTCTCCAGCTCTTGATAAAGCCTGGGTTTCCACCAAAGCGAGGCATGGCCACAGCAGGGCCTCTCAGGAAGTGGAGTCCCCACCACGTGCTGATGCACCTCCTCCCGCCTGATTATCAAATCCTGTTTAAGCAGTCACCTTCTGCACAGGCTCTCAGTCGGCTGCTGTCAGCTCCCACACGCAGCCAGCTGGGAAAGAAGGAAAGGCACACACAAAAACAACCTCTCATGGAGTTTGAAACAAAGGCCCTTTAAAAACCCCAAATTTTAAACTGTTCAATCAAGAGTCAGTGTCAAAATACCCTGGTTTTGACTTTCACTGGATGCAGTTTTGCTTAATGAACAATGTCAGTGACTTTTTTTTATAATCTGCATAAAGAGTACCTTGGGAAAAAGCTTAGGAAAACATTATTTAGAAAAAAATAACCTATTGTTTAAAGAAGAGATTAAACCCCCCTAACAGATCTGCATAAGAGTCTTCTCTCCCCATGTAAAACCACCACGTGGCAATAACCTGTAGCTGAGTCTCTTTTAAAACTTTTATTTGAAGACAAGTGTAAAAACCACATTTTGTAGTATTTTACTCAGAAAAATGGCCATATGTAAATATAGCCTCCTGCTCAGGAGACTCTCACTGTCTGTGGACATTTTAACTCTGTCCTTCCACCTCTCCTAGCACTGAAGACTCCATGGACCCTCTGCTGCAGAAGACTCGGGTGATTTCTGGTCTTCAAACCCAGTTGTCCCCTGGACGCATATTTCTCAAAAGTAAATCGCAAAGAAGCCTCAAGAACAATCTGGCCAAAGTCAGCCTGAATTATTAAGGGCATTAATCATCCTTAGTTTTGGAACTAGAGTGGTGGAAAACAGGTGAAACAGAATAATGAAAAATAGTTGCATTCCCCCCAGGTGACAAACAAAGGGAGTAAAAATGTAAAACCACCCCACAATAGTAACTGCAATTACAGGAAGATGACAAAGAAGAAGGAGGAGAGGAGTGAAAAAAGGAAGGAAGATGCATTTTGTAAAGCAAAAAGAAGCAAGAGAAAGTGAGTTGCACAAAGCCATGTGGACAGGAAAAAGCATGCCATGATTTTCTGACTGCATCACTAACTGTCTTGCAAGCTTTCTTGCAAATCATCTTGGTTGCAACCTCTTGAGACACCAATGAGAGCTGTCACAGTTAATGCCAAAAAGAGGTGCTCCCTGCCCTAGGTCGGTGGTCTCCGATGCCCAGCATGTACCCATGTGCAGACAGAGACATTTCTCCTCTGGCCACCAGCTAGAGACTGTGTGAGAAAAACCAGTGGAGAAGCCAGCAGGGAAGGAGGGCAGTGGGGAGAGGACAGCAGACTGGTGGGGCAGCTGATGCCCGGCCACCCACGTTCAGGAGCAGAACCCCTGGGGACAGACCAGGCGGGGAAAATGCCTGTCATGAAACACTGTCAGAGTCAGGACCGCGTCTGAATGCAGAACTGAGAGCACCCGTCACTTCTTCTGGTACTAGAAGAGGGGTGGGGATGGTGTCACCTGCACTTTCAAGGGGAAGGATCACCAGTTGAAAGGCAGCAGGGCTTGTCCACAGGTGGAGTTACAGGTTACACCTGGAAGGGCTGCAAGAAGGCATGAGCACCGCTCTGTGTGTAACACCAGCCGGGACAGCCCAGCACGGGCCACAGTCACCGAGGGGCGCAGCCGTGTCACCCGCCCTGAGCACACCCGGAGCCCGTTTCACAGCGACGCACGGGAGAAGAAGTATGGAGCCCATCTTCGTTTCTCCTCAGATCCCCTATCCTTTCCCAATCCTAAACGCCTGCCACCGCAGCGAGACCTGTGCGAAGCCAAGTCTCACACTAGAGGTCCCCACAGGCCAGCAGAACCCCTTCCCGAAGGTCGGGATGATCGACGTGGGCTTTCTGCAGGGCATTTCCCTACCCAGTTCCATAAGGGTCTCCTCCGTTCCTGCAGAATCCTCGCACTTCACTGCAGGTCCACCTGAGAGGTCCCAAAATCGTCATCTACACCCTTTGGAAGGGCTCCCAGTCTTTCCACAAAATATGTTCTACCTCCTTTTTGTCTCCAGCCATAGAAATTTGTTCCTTCATTGACTCGCGGAGCTTTTAAAGCAGGTCTGTAACTTTAAACACCTGGGTTAAAACAGCTGTTTCCTCTGTTTTGGTTGAAAATGCCAATTCCTGAGTAGCTTGCCCATGTCTTCTGATGCCTCTTCCATCTGCAGTGCTTGGTGCCCTGCCTCTATGCCCGCTCCTTCCATTGAGTGTTCTGCCATGGCATCGGGCTGGGGCTGGAGGGGTTTTCTGCTGTTTCTCTTTCCTCTGCCTCACCCTCTATCCCATACAGGCACGAGTTGAAAATTTCCTGTTTGGGGCAGAGCAGATGTGGATTTCTAATATCGAAAAAATAACAAGAGCAAAAAGGCACTACCGAAGGGAGCACGGGGGAGTCCGTGTGCTCATCTCACCTGTGCCCATCAAAAGGCAATCTGTACCACACTTCACTTTCTATGGGATTAAACTTCCCCCGGGTGCCCTGTCCTTGGCACACACCTGCCTCAGCAGCTCTCTGCCCAGGGAGCACTGGTGAGAAGCAGGGTGTCCCCTCAGCCTCATCCCCGTGGGAAGAGAGGCAGGGCTGGTGGCGTGCCAGGGAACCGTCCCCACAGCCAGCCTGTGGGCTGCATGGCAGCACGGCTTTTCCAGCAAGACTTGGCCTCCTGCCCATCCTGACAGGTTTTATTGATTGGTCCCCTCTGCAAGAGCACACCTTATCACTCCCAAATGCAGTGCAAAAACCACAGGTGACCACAGCTCCTGCCTGTGGCTTCCTCCCTTATCTCTGGTTATCAGTTGGAGCATGGAAAGATGGTAGTGAGCCTGAAAATACCCCAGGGAGCACAGGTGCTCTCTTTTTCTAACCTTGTGGCAGCTTTCAGATTTCTATTATGAAAATATACACCAGCATCCCCAGCTGCGTGGGTATCAGGAGGATGTGCCACCTCATCCAGAAGGGGAGGATTGATTTTAAAAAGGGAACAAAACCAGATCATATTTTTTGCAAAGCTATAAACCCCCAATCCTCTTCTGAGCAGGAGGGAAACAATGCCCACAGTGGCAGAAGGGTGCACTAAAAGAGCTGGGGGATTTGATGTGTTATTGCTGCATGGAGTGAACTTGGGACAATAAACGAAAATGGAGGAGAAGAGGCTGAATTTATGCTGGTGTTTTCTGGCTCTCACTCCGTCGGTGCAGCCACCAGTGATGAAACAGCAGCGCTGCAGCCTCAGCTGCTGGAACTCTGTCATGACAGCAGCTAAGAGAAACTTCCCCCTTGGCTTTGGGGCACTGCTACTCATGCTCCTGAGACAGGACGGGCTGGAGGCAAGGAAGAAGATGTTACCCAGGAGCCAAAACTACACCTATCATCCAGGCAGGACACACATGTGCCAGGTCCCTGCCACCTCTCAGAAGCCTCCTCCTTTTCCCGCCCACAGCACTGAGGGAAAATACCTCCCTCCACAGCAGAAAACAGCTCCAAACGTGGCAGATTTACAAGTGTCAGTGGCTCAGCCTCTTTGGTCCCTCAGCTACTGCCCGTAACACGGCTGGATTCACCCTAAAGCTCGCTCGTAAATAAAACATGTCCATATCAAACTGCACCACAGCCACAGGAATGACGGGAAGCCAGGGAGACCTCACAGCCCGTGTCTGCCTTCCCGGGCACATCACAAGGATGCATTGTAAAGGCTGCTTAGCATTCATATAGCACATACACACAATCAAAGCTAAAAATCAACTTTTAAACCCGGGGCCATCTCTTTTCAAGAAAGGAAAGAGAGGAGAAAAGGGGGAGGTGCTGAGTTTTGCCAGGCTTCAGATGCACCATACAACTCCACTGTGAATGGAAACAAGGCTGGCTGGAGGCTGCCTTGGAAGAGACAAAACCAGAGAGAAATCATAAGATCTCCAAAGGACTTTTTTATTTATTATTATTTTCAGTGTGTGTCTCAGAAATCCTCTAGTGATTCCCAGGCAATTTGAAGTTATTAGAGGTGAGCAAATAAAATGTCAGAAGAGTTATTAAAAATAGTTCATCAAGCCAAAGAAAGATTACATTGGAAAAGAGCATAAGCTGAAGACAGGGAGTTCCCTTCAAAGAATAAACTAAAATGAACTTCTTTCCCCACTGAAAGAACCATACCAATAGCTCTAAAGCATACCCCTCTACTTGAACTAAATTATTTTTTCTTTTCCACATGTTATCTAATTGCAAACCATAACTGCTCAGGAGCCAGCTGTGCAGGTGATAGACCTGAAGACACAATACTTCATCTGCTCTGCTCCATCTAGCCCTGCTCCTGGCAAAACCAGTGTGAGCACAGCCCAGCCGGGCAAACAGGCACTCCCCTGCTCACCAAGAACAGGGCTGCCCCACGGCCCATCACCCTTTATGTCTGGCATTCACCCTCTCAAGCTTTATTGCAACAGGACCTCTATCGCTTTCCACTGAAGTTCAGAAAGTTTTGCCAGAATACCCTGAAAAGCTCATGTCAGCTGCCTGTAATGCACGGGCCCCATCAGGACTGACCCAGCACCCCATCTGCAGCCTTCCTGCTGACACGTGCCAAGCCAGGGGCAGCGCTCTGCTCTCACCTTTGGCAGATGTAAGAACTAACGTGCAGTGCCAGGGCTCAAAGGCCCTTTATGGCAGAGCTCCCTTCTCTCTGAGCATAGTTTGGTCACCTTGCAGCACGGTGGCCAAAGCCCTGTGGGGCTGTGGAGTGTCCACACCAATCATGCAGTTATCATTTTTTGCCTTACCTGTTCCAGGAGAGGAGAATTTATTCTCGCCACTCTCTGGGGATGGGTAGCACTTTGCTGGATTCTCTCTCTCCCCAGATTATGATCAGGAAGTTGATTGTGAACACAGACAGTGTTTAATGCTGTCTTGTTCTACTGGATCTTACATAGTCATTAACTTTATAAAGAGATTTGAAAAGAGATTGCATTTCCCTGAGTACAAGGTGTACCTACCTACCTTCCTGTAGACTTTGGGAAGCCAGCTGCACGGCTAAGGAAGTGTAGGCACTTGCTGTGTGTTGTGCTCAGGTCCAGACCCGACAGCCACATCTGCCTGGAAACTCATGTCACGATCAGCAGCCCTGAAGCCAATCTGGACAAGTCAAGTTCGTCCCTGAGCTGAGAGTGGAATCACTGTGGCTGGAGGCTGCACGCTCTCCCTTGAGACTGGGTTTTCTGGTGTTTGAAGTGTGAGTTATTAATGAAAAAAAAATCCCTGTAGCTATTTTTGTATGATAAAAATCCAGTTATTACTCTCGAGCGTGGCACGTCAACACATAAGGTTTTCTCTTGAAAAGTTTCAAGGACAGCAGCTTCCCCTTTTCCTGTGAGAAAGGTTTTCAGCAGAAATTAAAGACGAGGTAATAAAGGAACATCGGTATTACTCCACTGCAGTAATGCCCCTCCTGACTAAGCTATGATTGAGAGGGAGCGCAAGGGAAGCCCCCTGCGCCAGCCAGGGCAGCTTTGCGGATGCTGAAGATAAGTGCATGACACGGCCTGAGCTGAGCAAGGAGTCTGTGCCCTCCCAAACACGCTGAAGGCACAAGCAGCTACCCTGTCCTGCCGGGAACCCACCAGGCAAAACGCTCCCGCCTGCGCCGCGTGCCAGGAGCTGCTCCTCTCGGGTCAAGCCCTTCGGAGAAGCTGTACGGCTGCTCACTGGTTTTCCCCCAGGTCTACAGCACAGCCAAGAATGTCTCAGAAGTCACTGAATTTGGGTGCTAAGCCTTCTGCGTGCTTGAGTGAGACTGCCAGAAAAACCAAAGCACTCGCAAGCTCCTCCCTGTCAGGAATTTCAGCTCAGCTGCCTGTGACACTGCAGTGGGGCTGGTTCCTTCAACCCACTGCCATTGCAACCGATGCCCAGGGAAAATATTTCTCTTTCAGCGTGGTGGAGCCCTGCTGCTCCCTAAATACCCCACACAGGTACAAAACAGCCCCCTCTGTGTCACACTGAGAAATCACGGACAACTCTTTGAATTACCATTTTTGACTTAGATACACCTACGGAGCAGCACCAAAGTGGTTCAGAGTAGCCAGGGGAAAACAGACCCTTTCATACCCAAATCGTGCTGCAGAGCCTTGCTGGCATCAGTCCATGTGATGATGTACATCCCCGCCACCAAGCTGCCGCCAGAAACACCAGCATTGAGCATTTTCCTAAGATGGGGTTATGTTCCCTCCCAAAAAGCGAAGGCCCGTAACTGAACTGCCTCAAGCCTCCTGCCTGCATACCTCCGGGTGGAGGGAGACCTGCAGAAGACAACTAGCACTCCAGTTACTCTAATTAGCAGCTGATTTAACCCCTCGGTGGATGAGCACCCTTTGCCTCCTGCAGACGGTCACGGCAAGGGGCCACACCAGCACCAGCTTGGCAGCTGGCACACAGGACATGGCTGGCCCCATGGAAACCAGTGACTGAGCCTGTTGAAGATGTTTTAGCATCACAGTGTTGGATTTTTTTTTCTTGTTTGGCAGTTTTTTTAAAGGCCGTGCAGGAGCCAAGTCCTGAGGAAAGCACATCCTGAAGCTGTGCTGAAGCCGAGAGCGGACGCAGCCCCTGGGCAGTGGGTTCATGTAGCTCCCCCTTCATCTATCCTGTATTTTTATCAAAACACTGTGCAAGTTATTTCTTCCCACAACCTTCCAGGACTTCTAGACGAAGCTCCTTTGTCCTCCCCGTTCCATCTAGCAATCCAAAAGCACCTTACCCTGCTGCTCTTCCTGACAGATCTGCAAGCAACGCTTGCTTGATGGAGAGCCAAGACGGACTGCTTGGCATGGTAGAGGAAAGCCGGGGTGAACCCCCAGACTACAAATGCTTTGCATTTTCCTTCTCCTCTCCATGCCTTTATCCTTGAAACTTCCATTGAAGCCCAAAAAGGCGGCCTGTGGCGAATGGCCTTGGTAAGATGACTCACGCCACTGCTATAAATCTTTGTTTTTACACTTTTTTGGTGGACGTAACAAAGCAGAGCCTCGGTGCGTCCCGTCGCTGTGTCAGACAAGCGCCGACCGGCAGCCAGGTGCCGGCACTCACCGCTCCGCAGCGAAAGCCCTGCAGTGCCGGGCCAGCGCCTTCCCGGCACCGTCCCCCGCAAGGTACCTGGTTTGGGACGGGGGCGGGCTGGTGGCACGTTTGGAAGGACAGGACCTGGGGCTCACTCCTCACCCGAGGGCAGCGGGAGTCCCGGCGGCTCGCGCGCGTCTGCTCCGGTGTGTGTGGAAGGCGGGGCGAGAGGGGAGCCCCTCCCACGAGTAATAATAAAAACTAAATAAAAATAAAGTAAAATGTTAAAAATTACCGGGACAGAGGCGGTGATCTGAGGGAAGGGTTGCACCCTGGGGGGGGCAGGGAGCGCAGCCCGAGGGGCAGGGACAGGGGCAGGGG
>WBMZ01003525.1:0-80230 GCA_013400975.1 Atrichornis clamosus | reverse complement strand
CCTACCCTCCCCTACCCTACCCTCCTTGCCTTTCCCTTGCAAATTTACATTTTTCTTAGATACAGCTGAACTGTTTTAATTGAATTTAAAAAATAATAACATGTGACCAGCCTACCAATATGAAATGATTGCTGGGCTGTTTATAGTAAATTTAAAGGGAAGAGCTATTAAAAAACTGGAGAGACTGTGTGCAAATAAAAATGTTTCATATTGGGAAATTTTATATAATAATAATAAAGGTGATACTACCAACACTGCCCAAAATAGAAATATAAATGGATCATATTGCTAAAGTTCTTTATGTTAGGGGTTAACTTCTTAGGTGGATTTTAACTTTTTTAGCACTTGGTTTAAGAAATATGAAGCCTGTGACAATCTTCTTACCCTACTCTTTCATAAAATGGAAATTAATATGAGTGTGAAATGAAAACTGATTGCATGATAGTATAAAGGGCAAGATTGTTAGACATTGCAATAAAAAATGAAAACCACCATAATTCAGAGAATTCACAAAATTCCATATTTATTTTTGAATTCTGAATTTATATTAGGAAGGTTAGTTTGCCCTTGAAGTAGCTAAATTAAACGAACAGGCAATTTTATCTACTTGACCAGAGGAGTGTGAGTAGTTGGGATAACCTGATATGAATATGAGGAAGCTGAAAACAAGGAAGACTATTAAGTACTATCCCAACAATAATAGTAGGTACTATGGTATTGTGCAAAAGATACTATCATTTCCTGAAATTGAGGAGATGGGTGAAATACAGTCAGAACTCCCTTTGGTATTCTCTTCACACAGAAGCCTAGAAATGTTTTATTAAATATTAATTACAACATAAAAGACCTTTGGTCTTATTTTCATTTTAATTAGGCAGGATATATATGCCATTCACTTTGAAGCCAAATGCTACTCCTTTGTATTAACCTGCAGGGGGTACTAGAAAATTGAACCAAGTAGCATTTAGCTATTTCTCCTCCTGCCAGAGATAATTAACATCTACTCTTTTGCAGACTCTCTTACTGTTACCTGATCCCCATATACAGGTTTCATACTGACTTCCAGAGTCTGAGCAGTATGGTGTGAAATGCTGCCTCAGCCCATTTCTTACAAATCTCCAGAACTCAGGAAAGTTATTAACCTTCAACTTTAACCTGTTAAACCTACAAGGGAAACTTAATCTCATAATGAAATCAGATTGGCGAGACAAAATGGGCAATAATTCCAGGAGGGAAACAAAGCTGTATATAATGCACTGAACCCATTTTGTTTTGTGGTGAATGATAAAGACAACTGAGAACCTAAGAACTTAATGGTAGCTGGTGTGCCAGAAAACAGTAGGAAATCTTTTGATGCATAAAGCTAAGGCAGGAATTAGTAAGAAGCAAATGAAGAAAAATGGTAAGAAATTAATTGTATGAAGTCTGTGGGTTTCTAGACTTTTGGCTAGCTGTTTATGCAACCTTCCTACCTCATGCATAGATTTCCTACACCACACCCTGAGTCATCTTAAATGGGGCCTTGAGCTGCTGATGTAGCAGCCATTGATTCTGGGCCCTCAGGAGAACCTTGAAGAGCTGCCAGGCTTCTTGGACAGCTTTTTCCTTCAGCTAATGGCTTTGGGCATTCACTTTGGCCAGAGCTTGGTACACTTTAACCAAACTGTCCAGGTAGCCTAGTACTTCTTTATTCTTAAATGTAATATATTTAGCTTGGTCAGTCCACTGCTGTAATCTTGCAAATCCTTCAGAGTGGGACTGGACAGTTGTCTTGGCTAAGCTTCCTCAGAGTGAAGAGTCTGGTGGACTTAAATGAGTTATGCATATTAACTGATGGGAAACAGAGCTGCTTTCCGAGGAAATGCACCTCAGTTAAATCCACTCAATTAAAACAAGAATGTTTATACTGAATACTACACTTACTGATAAATTCACATTTTCTAATGATTATGAGGAAAACAAACAAGGTTGACTGTCACTATAATGCCCTTTGACTGAAATTATCTCCTTTGTACATATGCACTATGAAACATGATAAATTTTTTTTCACTGACCCCCTCCATATAATATATGGTTCCTCTTTGATCATCTAGTACTCAATATTTTGTATATTTTGTTTTCCCCTTACTTCAAATGAACATCATTCCCTACTTCCTTTACATTTTTTAACTTGTTCTGCAGACACAGTTATTAATTTCCCCATACAAAAGTACATGAAAGTGATAATACATTATCTCATAAGAATGTTATGCAAATAGATTTCAGTAGTGTCTATGAGGATACTGTGCCATGGTGACGTTAAAACATTTGCTTTTTCACGCACTCCTGTGAAGGAGTATAAATAGCTTTGTTTGATCAACAAGGTGATAATCGACCAAACAACAGCTTCCTTCATGTCCTAATTGTCCTTAATTTTTAGAGAAAATGTTAAGCGCTCAACTAAGACATTAATCTCTACTTTTTGTGAAAAAAATCACATTAGTCCATTTATGATACACTGAGGTATTTTCCTGTGTAGTTTGTAAATTCTAACAGGTGTAATCAGATTTGTAAATTTAGAAACTTTAACATCTGCTGTAACATATCATGTTAGGTTGCACCGCTCTGCTGTTATAAAAGGCCTGTTACATGGTGGTTACTGGACTTGGATTAATAATGACCACAGAGATTGCAAAACAGTTTGTGATGTATCTCACTTCCTTTGTTCACAGATACGCATATAATGTGTTAGAGGAAACTGAAAATAATAAATATTTCATACTGCTAGAGCAGTATTGCATTGAATTTGAAGATTTTAAAGTCAATCAAAAGAAATCCATGTTTTGCACATGGGGAGCATGTAAGAGTATGAGCTGTTACTAACGTGGAGGAAATGGGTATGGAAAAAGCACTTGTTAGCACATAAAAATTTTTAGCACTTTATTGTGTCAGTAAATAAAATAGCAACTCTCCCAGCTACTCATTTAGGAATATTACAAGTGAGCACTTTCTGTGTATAAGAAGTATTACTATTCAAGAGTTTTGAGGCATAGAAGATAGAAAATATTAAACTAGCCTTTTGTTTTTACTAAATAATAAATTACTTCAGATCAAAAGTGAGAATCTTTTGTTTCCACTAAAAAGAATAAGCAAAACCACCTGATTAAGCTTAAAAGATAAACATTTCTTTTAAAGATGCTATAACTGAATTTAGGATACTCATTCAAATGGTGCAGTTAAGCATCATTTATACTGTAATGTGGAAAATGCAATTATTCAAAAATATTTGAATTATATTGTATGGTTGCCATCATGGCATTATAGGACACAGAAGGGTACTTGAAAAACAACTAAGCCAACTCCTGAACTCTCACTTAGGATAATTTAAAGATTGAATGAAATATCTGACATCTCTGATTTTGAAGCACAGCTGTCTAGTTTATCGTGGCCCCATTTTCAGCTGCCACCGGGTTGAAGATTTTGAAGTAAGTTGCATCAATGTATCAGGCCACGGTAAGACAAAACACTAAATTTGTTCTACTTATGGTCAATGTTATATTTGAAGCAAATGAAAAATACATCTTTTGTATCACTATGAATAGTATAAGGTTGTTTTTAATTGAGTAGTTTACTTATTTGGAGATCCATCATTACTGAATAATAATAATACAGAGTCTAATTATTTTCATTTTGTATTCATTTATGATTATATGGGAAGAAAAATAGCTTCCAAACTCATAACTAATTCACTGTATGTCTGGCATTTTTCTTCAGCATCCAGAAAATTCAACAAATGAAATGGCAATTGTGTAGTCTGCCTCAGAAGAACAGCTGCACAAGTTAGTTCACCACAACACAAGTTGGACAAAATGATTTATGGAATACTGTTTCCTTAATTATTTCACAGAACCTTTCTGTCTCTGGAGACTTGTTTGAGCCAACTACTACATATCTGTGAATTCCATAAATAGTAGATTCTTGTCCTTCCTTCTTTACCTCCATTTTTCATCATGTATTTTCAGTTTATGACCAGAAATTATTTCCTTTTACCCTGATTCTCAGCCATTACTGAAAACAAGTTTGTAGGAAAAATTGCCCCAGAAGCTGTTAATCCTTTGTAACTTTATGCTAATTCTGTATTATGGTTCTTTATATTTTAATAAGAAGTTGAGATCTGAGAAACCAGTGTTAATCAGATGACTGAAGTAATCTAAGTTTTCTCTTGACTAATTCTCAGCTAATTCTTGCTCTTGCAGTTTTGTGAAATCCTTAAGAAAATTGGAACAGAGTGCAATGTACTTGACATAGACACAAGTGTTTTAAGAATTCAGTCTCTCAGAAGGCTATCCTGATACATATTTTGGCCTTATTTTGCATCTGGGCATCAAGAAATATGAGTGACTGCTGAAGGTAAAAGGATGAAGGAAGTTAATTTAATTTTGACCGTTTAGTTCAATATGTTACTATCAAAATACCTGACAATTGGAATCATTTACTTCATTATGAATAGAGTGAAATTCTCCTTTTATCTTGAATCCTATGAGGTCCTCATAGCTTCTTGGCTTCCTTGATTATGCAGAATGATGAAGCATATTTAGACAGAATTAGACATATTTAGACAGAATTTGGATGGTCCTAAGAATTTTTTTCTAGACATTTCTTGAAAACAAGCAAACTGAAGGAAGCCCTTATTTGCCCAGTTTCTAGGGAACAGAGTGGTGATCTTGCACAAAAGAAGACATTTAGGAGCTTTGCACAGGGTCACTGAAAACTCTGCTTCCAAATTCAGTCACCTCTTCCAACTCCCTGCAACTGCAGACTTACTCCCTACCCTCAATTTCTCAGTTTTTTTCCTTTAAAAAGTCTTTCTCCCCATGCCCTGTCTTCCTTTACGTGTGCCTTAAGCATCAGCTGTATGTGGTTTACATTAGCAGAAAATGATTCTTATTTTTGAGAGGGAAGTAGTTGTTTCTTTCCCATTCAGCACGCTTGCAAGAAACCATCATTGCTCTAATATTTAGGGAGCTAAAGTGACATAAACCAGAGTATTGCGGGGAGTCATGGCTCTGTGTAGTCAAATAAGGAGGGTGAGGTTGCCCATTGCATTCAAACCTACCAGCCTGAGCTCAGAGCTGCACCTAGCCCTCTGTTCAGTTATGAGCCAGTAAGGAGAGCATGCACATGTTACCAGGGCTGGGGAATTTCCAGTGCAAAACAATGAAAATTGCTTCTGGTCAAGGATACTCCACACATACAGTGCAAGTAGCATGCAAGATCACAATCACATTAATGGTCTCATTTTTATTGATGATATTTTATTTTTATCAGTTCAAACAACTGAGGTTTTCTTTCACACAAATTCTCACTGATATTAAATAGTACATAGCTTGAGTACAAGCAGCAGGCTAGAAGGGAGGGACAGATTTGCTTTAACAAGTCTTTTTTAGGTGTAGGTAGGACTATTAAAATTCTGAAGGTTCAGGTCAAAGACTGAACTTAATTATCAACCTAAATCAAGTTGTAAACCCAAAACGTTTTGTTTTGGATTAAATTTTTTTTTTTTGTTTAACCAAAAATATTGTTTTATCATCTTAAAAAACACCATATTTGGTATTTGATGTGTGAACAAGGAAACATGGCAAAGTAGACTGTCTCAAATAATATTTATGTTTTGTAACATAAAAAAGCATAAGGGCCATGCTAACACATTGCAAGCTTATCTTGCTTTTGGTATTCCATGAGATATCTCCACAGAACACCTACAGCTCTCCGTCTGACCTTCAATTATATGTGCATGGTAAAATACAACTCTGTTTGACTAGGATTAGAAGTGGAGGTGTGATAAATGCTTCAATTTCAGAGCTGTTTCAGTGGTCTTCTTCCAAGAAGAATAAATGTTACAACTGAATCTGGATAGGGAAGAAGGCTGACTGTAACTAGGTTGAAGTGCTAAAATGAAAGAGAGGCAGTAAGTCTCTTAAAAGATGCCATTTTATATGAGCAAAAAAGAGAAAAGAGCCTGAGGCCAAGAAGGTGACATGGGTTTATGCTTACTCATCAAATTTGTGGCCTTGGATACAAATGGACCCTACAAGGCTTGTCATTCAGGACTTTTTCTTAAAGATTCCATGATTCTCTTCAGATTTCAAAAGTAGTGTCCTTAATTAAAGAAATTATTTTTTATACTTTCTTGCTCATGTGCCATGTGTCCTCTGGAGGACTTAGGCAGAAATAGAGCTTTTGATGTCTCCAGGGTCCAGTAAAATGTTCCTAACCTACTGAGGATTTGGGAGAGCTCTAGCACTGGCTCTTTAGTCAAGCAGAGGTATTGCTGCCAGAGAAGGGTCAAAGGATCTGTATGTAGGAGTGCCTTGAGAGATCCAGAAACTAGGAGCAGCAGCCAGGCTGTGGCCACACCTAGAAGCACAAAGGGTACAGCAGCGGGCTCTGCTCACTTCAGAATAGTCCTGCCTGAAGAGCAGGATGAGGCCAGCTAGTGAGAAGTGAGTGGTGCTCCCTGTCTTGTTGAACCTTAGCGTTTCTTATACAAACCATTCATAATGACTTAAGTTAATTAAAATATATTTATATTTTTTTAATAAGTGCAATGCAGGGCCCCACAGATGCAGGCAACTATCCTAGCTCTTGTTGATACAGATCCGTTTCTTCATTACCTCATGCCTGTATAGCCCATAATGTCTCTTTTCCTGGAATTTGGATGTAGGATGTAAAGATAACAAAATTAGTGTCTAATTTCTTTGATCCTTAAAACTGTAGAGGTCCATGAAATCCAACTCATGTGTGCCTGATTAGGTGTCAGGAGAATCTAATTAGCACTAGTTTCTCCATCTATGGGGAAAGACTTGCCATTGCATACGGCTGTTTTGTATTGTGTGCTAAAAACAGTGTCTTCTGTATTGTTATGTCACAGCAGCATACAAGAGGAACATAAAAGGTGTTTTCTTAATGTTCATTTCCTTAGTGTTGTAACAGTCTGACAGCTGAAGACTGGGAATAATTGCTTATTTAGTCTCTTTCTTTGTTGATTTCCTGTCATTTATTGACTTCTGGGGGTTTTTTTTCAAGAATTCAAAAGTGTCTAGAAGGTGATGGAAGAGCTGTTTCTGGTAAGGAAAAATGTCTGAACAGTTCCAGACAATAAAGTGTTAAAATACCTTTGTGCTTATTGGGGTAGGTCCACTGTTACACAGGAACTGGCTTTAAACTGAAACGTTTATACTAGAATATCTCAAGTTTCAATTTATGGAAGAATTTACTTTTTGCATTGTTTATTGTTCTATTAATGCATGCCAACTTTGAATGATTTGGCCAGTTTTTTGTAGAATCTGTTTTCAAAGCTCCCCCAGTTTGTTACAGACATTATGTTCTAGCCTAAGTACTAGGATAGGTGTAGTGTATCTGTAGTGTATGTCTTACTCAGCTGGGAGGACATTCTATTCAAGATAGAAAACATGGTTCATATGTACAAGTTCATTTTGCGTATATTTATCAGTAGAGACAGTGCTCTGTCTTCTTGGGATTTAGTAGCTGAACCAGGTGGGATGGTGTCCTCCTACTGTCTCGTTGGCTTTGCTGCTTCCCCTGAGCTCCCCTGTATTAGCCACCAATTCTCCTTTCTTTAGTGCTGCTCAAGTCAGAGAATTTCAGGGATGAATAATTTCAGATATAAATTCTTAAAAACCCATTACTCTGGAAGAGTTGAAAGTAGATTAATTTGATAGTATTCAGGATGTGAGAAAGAATAGGGTTAGGAATAGGAATAGGTTTGGGGGATTTAGGAGATTTCTTTGCTGTGTGGAACAGTAAAACAGTAGATTTTCATAAGGAGAACACTGAAGTGAGGAAAACATTCTAGTCACTGGCTTTTAAGCAGTGAACACTTCAGATTTATTAGTCTGGTTTTTGCTTTACTTGTTGTTTCATCATTGTAATTCTGTCCATTAAAAACTATAGTAATTGTCCCAGTTTCAGACTATGATCTCATTAAAAGTATAAGTAAAAATAGGATACTAACATGGTAATTAATTTTTCTCTTTCACTTGCCCTAGGTAGTGACAATAGTTTTTCTCATACCTATTTTTTTCTTGTCTTGATTTTCACATGAAATGAATTTTAGCTGTCATAGTCAATTCAAAAGTGTAAGAATATGGACTAGTAAAATTATTTATTTAAAATACAAGTTAAATAAAAGTTCTTACTTAATATTGCATAAATCCCACATGATTTGTAAAGTATGATCATACAGAGCAGGACTGGTCTAAACCTCCTACCTGTTGTTACAGCTGAGTAATGACTTCATAAAAGTGTGGGTGTAATTTTGAAACTGGAAAATGCCTTCTCCTGGGCCATTAATTTCTATCTGCAGCAAGAAGACTTATGTTTTAATGTGTATCTACTTCTGAATTTCGTTTATGGTGACTTTCCATCATTGCATTCTCAAGAGAAATACCAAGTTCCTATCTGGAGTAATAGGAAGGCATGTGGTCTTACTAAATATCTCTGTGTGCTCATGCTTGTTGCACTTGTTTACACTTAAGTAAAAGTTAATAAGTAGATTAACAGTCTTTGGCATTTCTGGGATTTTTTTCCTCAGATAACTTCAGGTTAAAACTAAATAAGGAAGATTGTCAGCCTGTGCATTAGCAATGCTGCCAGTCCTGAGAGTCCATGGTGGGTAATGCCGATCTGTGCTTCTCAAATGATGTTTTGTCTGACAGTGGAGTTGTTTGTACAATGTTTGTGAGCGAAATGTGGGGTGAGCTCTTTACACCAGGTGCAGAATCCCTTTTGAAGTGGAGTCCATTTTATAAACTGCAATTTCCAGATGCACTTTTTTGTTCCATCCATTTTTACGTATGCAGCCATCTGCTAGGAAACCATCTTCTATTTTCTCAATCTAGAAGACAATTACTTATTTTGAAAATAAATTAGTTTTTCTAAATTACATGACCATTTCATCTTTCAGTACAAAAGCTGTGATTATTTAAGTGCTGGTGAATTCTTAAAGTGTATTTACACTTCCTGTCATGCATCTTAAGCATCTGTACATCTTCAAGCCAAGTACTACATTCTTCTGATTCAAGCTGTCACCTTCAAGCCACCCACGCATCACTGTTTGATAT
This sequence comes from Atrichornis clamosus, assembly GCA_013400975.1. Taxonomy (NCBI): domain Eukaryota; kingdom Metazoa; phylum Chordata; class Aves; order Passeriformes; family Menuridae; genus Atrichornis; species Atrichornis clamosus. The sequence goes on along the minus strand of WBMZ01003525.1, from coordinate 71,108 downwards.
AGGCGTTTTTCAGATAGGTTTTTAAATAAACCAATCCACAGACGCAGATGAATAAAATGGATTGTGAAAGTTAAGGACTGATTTCCAAATTAAGTGGGCTGTTTTGGAGATGAGGTTTGCCACAGACAGACTGGTGTAGGTAGCAAGTCATCCTATCTCTTGGACCTCAGGTAGGGAGATTGTGTCTGGTCTGCCTGTGGGGCTTTCTTCAGCTTGACTGACAAGCCAGACTTCTGCGAGCCCTTAGGGCAACCTGCTATGAAATCGTGCTCAAAAAACTTCTTTTCTCAGTCATCACAGACCCCGAGGCAATGTCTGAGTTAGCCTCAGGCCACTGTCTCGGGCTTCCCTCAGATCTCCAGTCTTTTTCCAAGTGACGACTTACATGACCATCTGGTCATAAGAGTGGCCTCACCTACCGCTTGCTCTTTGTCAGCTCAGTGCTTTTTTTTCTTCTGGCAGAGATGATGTTTTGTTTCTTTTCTTCTCCATCACGTTTTCATCCTGTCATATTTTTGCATGTTTTTTGGTGTCTTTCCTGATCTAAGCTGATTGTGGTTTGTTGGTTATCTGGTTTGTGCTGGTGAAGGACTCTTCATGTTTTCTTCTGAGACAAAATTGGGCATGCCTGAGCCCATAAAAATTTATACCTGGATTTAAGTTAGCTAAAACATGTAGAACTTTTCAGGATCAAGGCTAATCTTGGAAATAATCTGTTGGAAATTTGGTATTAAATATTATCTGAGTAGAGTGTTTAGACTTTTAGCATGTTTTATGTTTTGAAAATTGCTTAACTTAGCGGCAGATGGCAGGTACTTTAAAAGCAGAAGATATGTTTGTGAGAGGCTTTGTAAAAATGACATCGTATGATTCAAAATTATTATGCTAAAATAATAATTTTATCCATATCAGTTTATTTATGGGCTCATATTGTTGAGGATATGGTATTATGAACAGCAGGTTTTTGCATTCCATATTTTTCTGAGTTTCCTTGGAAGAGAGAAAAATCTAGTTACCGTTTCCTGCAAAAAAATCACAAAGATACAGTTAAGCCGTTTGTTGACTTACTTGAATAATTAGAAGGTTTGTGACTGACAGACTTTGGTTTCATCACCAATTAATTATAAAATGTAAGCAGTGCACAGTAGTCTTTAAAAGAAGAAATCTAGAAAGCTGTCAGTTAAATTAATCTGGTGTAAACCAAACAAAGCTTGGATAGGATAGGATAGGATAGGATAGGATAGGATAGGATAGGATAGGATAGGATAGGATAGGATAGGATAGGATAGGATAGGATAGGATAGGATAGGATAGGATAGGATAGGATAGGATAGGATAGGAAGACTGGTTTCTACTTGTCTTAATAAACAGGATTATTACTGAATTAAAGTTTGAATTTTTTTTGTCAGAACACGATTTTTTCCAATATGTTTTGACAGTGCCGTCAGCTATGAGAAACTACTGACTGTAGAGATTTTCTGCCAGAATGATGAATCTATTTCCAGTAAACTAGTTGCTTCATCTTGTTGGATATACTCTTGGGCATTTATCACGTAATTCCCTTAATTCAAACCAGTTGTGTACATATTTTGTAATTGATGATTTACTGAAAGTAAATAAATATTCATACAAAATCAACTATTTGTTAAATTAAAAAATTACTGTTTAACAGTTTTTATACCAAAAGTGAGCAGTATTTTATTTACTGTGTCTTTTCACATGAACTAGTGTCATATAAAACGGCTATTTACAATTATTACAACATTGACTATATACCATTTCAGGTAAAAACACATTTACATTGCAACTGTATGTTAAATACTTTTATCAACAGAGTGAGTAATACCAGATCACTAGTCCTTGAAGTAACGTGTCATTAAATTTGTGCAGATGAAACAACTATTCTCCCATCAAATTCTGTTAATCTGAAAAATTCTGTTCAGTTAAATAACGTCTTTGAAGACTGGGTGTTACTTCCTTTAGCTCTGATTGTAGTTGGCAGGCATTATGTGTTCTTTGTGTATTACTGAAACGGAACATCTATTTGTGGCATGCTCTCTGTCTTTTCTTTACACATGGATGCAACTTCAGTGTGTTGGATGTATTTTAGTGTGTTGTTTGCATTTGATTAATTTGATCTTATGGCTTTTGTGTGTGCGTATATCTTACCCCTACTACTGAATATACGTGATTGATGCAGTGAACTGTTGGGTTTTGTTCTGTGAATTAACCAAGGAATATGCTCCTCTGCTTAATGACTTTGCAGTGTAGGGGGCAGCCAAACAACTGTAGTTTGCTTTTTTTGCTCTTTAACCTTTATTGTGTAAGACACTGACAAGAATAGTTTTATTTAATCTATAAACACTATTTCATGCTTAAACATATCCATTGTTTGGTTGAAGTTATGAAATGTAGTTGCTCAATGAAATTTTGTTTTCAGTATTTCCTGCTAATGCAGTAATAGAACAGATAAAACAGTAAAGGAAGGGGCAGATAATTAAGTAGAAAAAAATACTAGGCATACATGTAAGTAAGAAGCAGAAGATGCAGAGTCCATTAATTCAGCCTCATATGGTTTCAGGTCTTATGATTCAGACAAATAGCTTTCTTTAATCAAAAGCCAAACTGGACGCTTTTCTAGACTGCATGACTGTGGTGAAAGAAATAATTTGTGACTAAAGTATTTTTAAGGAGAATAGGGTAGACATTTGCTACTTTCCAATGTGTGCTTGAAATGTGTATAAGAATAGATGTTGATTAGAGTGTGACAGCTTATTTGGGTGAGAAATTAAAAGACGTGTAATACTTAAATTAAAAAGCCAATAAATGTTTGTGGTGGTGGTGGTACAGCTCAGTATGAGAAGCAGCGAGTTTCTTGAAAACACAGCTCACATTTTTCTGGCATGTAGGTCTGGTATATATTTGATAGATACAGCTTTAGTCATTCTTCATGAATGTCACCAGTGAGGCAGCCAAGGCTGAAGGGAAGGCTTATGCTTCAGGGTTTGTTGTATTTTTGGGGTTTTGGTGCAAGGTTGCTTTAGTGTGTGTGCATCCTCTGCCCTTTTCCTTAAAATGCCTTAGAGCAGGGGCTTTCTCTAAATTGTGCTGTTAACAAAATTTTACCCCTAGCACTACCACTGGCTTAGCTCTAGAAAATTAGAAGAATTAGCAGGATTTATTGAATAGCAACTCCTCTTGCTTTTGCCTGTTGCCCTTGACCATTAGGACCATTATCTTGCTAAAATCCTCTCTGTCATTGCAGGATCAAAGAGAATATCACATTATTTGTATTTACTAATGTTTTTTTGTTCTACAAATTTTAATTGTTATAAGCATTTATTTAATTTCTCCAGTTTTTGCCTGGCAAATATAGCTCAGTTTTTATTAGAAATTATCTTCTAATATTCTAGAAGGGTATAAGGCAGAAATCCTCCAAACCTTCTGCAATTTTGTATTATATGAAGTATTCAAAGGCAGATCTGTTTTTATGGAAAGGAATACAGTACTGAAGCTTGTGGCTCAGCAAAAAACTAATAGTTGAAAGCTGAATCATTGAATCATGAAAACTTTTTGTTTATTTCCAGTCAGTTTCTTTATCTCAGAAATGAAAGTATTTTCAGGAAACATCAGTAAGAGAACTGAATGGCTTCAATAAAATACTGACTTAGTCCACCATTATGTCATGGAAATTAATATATTTTGTTAGGTGAACACACATTTGTACACTGTTACACCACCTCACTGTGAACATCTCCTATAAATATTCCTCTTGCAGATATACGTATATTTATATTTGAATGTATTAGCATGGTCTTGCAGAAATAACTATTTGGAAAGAAACTTTTGCTTACAGACTGTTTGTATAAATTAAGTATCTGTTTCAGGTACATGTCAAAATGGTAGTCCTTGTGTGTTTTCAAAATACTTTCTCCTGGATAAAGGCTGTTTCCACTGTTTTAATTCATAAACATGTGCTTCTGTGATTTGGATCTACATCTTCCATTTTCATAATGATTATTCCCACATTCTCATTGTTTGTTAGTTCTCAAAAGTTAATTGTTAGTCCAGCTAAGCAATCTTCACATATCTGGTTAATGTAGTGTATTGGGTTTGCAAGGCCTGGTTTTTGGTAGCGGGGGGCTACAGAGGTGGCTGCTGTGAGAAGCTGCCAGAAGCTTCCCCCATGTCCAGCAGAGCCAATCCCTGGCTGGCTGCAAAGATGGACATGCCACAGGCCAAGGCTGGGCCAATTAGAAGTAGTGNGGCCAAGGCTGGGCCAATTAGAAGTAGTGGTAACGCCTCTGTCATAACAGATTTAAGAAGAAAGTCAAAATAATACTTGTGGCGCAGTTTTAATTTTCACCAGAGCAGATTGGGGGTGAGAATATGTGAGAAGAACAACTCTGCAGTCACCAAGGGCAGTGAAGAAGGAGGGGGAGGAGGTGCTCCAGGTGCTGGAGCCAAGATTCCCCTGCAGGCCGTGGTGGAGGCCATGGTGAAGCAGCTGTGCCCCTGCAGCCCATGGAGGTCCACAGGGGTGCAGAGATCCACCTGCAGCCCAGGGAGGAGCCCATGCTAGAGCAGGTGGATACCTGGAAGGAGGCTGTGATCCTGTGGGAGATCCCTGGAGAGAGGGGCCCTGCTCCCAGGCTGGAGCAGCGTGTTTTTGGAGGACTGCACCCACAGAGGAGTGACCCACGCCGCAGCAGTTTGAGGGGTGCTGCTGCTGCCCGTGGGATGGACTCACGTTGCAGCAGTTCACAGGGAGCTGCTGCTTGTGAGATGGACTCATGTTGAAGAAGTGCCTGGAGAACTGTCTCCCTTGGGAGAGACCGCACAGAGCAGTAGGCGAAAATGACTCCTCTTCCTGAGCAGCCGGAGAAGCCATGGGTGATGGACTGACCAAAACCCCCATTCCCTGTCTCCCTGCGCCGTTGGGGTAGGAGGTAGAGCTGGGAGGAGGGAGTTGGGGAGGAAGGTGTTTTCTAAGGGTTTATTTTACTTCTCAGTATCCTGCTCTGTTTCTCTTCGTGTAATAAATTCACTTTCATATCTTTAAGCATGGGCCGGTTTTACCTGTGATCGCTCCTGGTCTCTATCTCTTGTGGGTGCCTGGCATCTGGCCAGGGTCAACCTGCAACATGTAGTTACTGCTTATTGACCTGAAAATGCTGATATGACAAATAAGTTTGTAATGTACTAAGAACAGCTAAGCGTTAAAGTTAGATGCCTTTCTCTGCTCACCCACACCTGCTATTCTTCTTCCCTTGTTTTTGTACTCATGCTTTAGGTTTGCAACAATAATATGGCAGTAAGAAGAGACAAAACTATGGCTTCTTGCAGACCTTGTCTAGTAGTGGTTTTAGTTTAGTTTACGTATAAATATTGTCCCTATGGTGCAAATTTTAGCATAGACTACAGTCTTGTTAAGGTATATATTGTTTTCAAATACTTTGAGAGTGCTGGTTTATTTCATAAAAATATATAGCGTTAAAAAGAAACAGAATTTTGGGATATGTTAATTACTGTCAAGTAGTTTTTGTTCAGCTTTTGGCTGATATGACTTAGGTGACTTGTCTGTAATAGAACAGAATCTCTATTAAGAGTACCTCTTTTCAGTTATTTACATGTCCTTCTAAGAAACAGGGCAATTGATTTCAATTTAGATGTAGTTTGAAAACTGAAGAAGGTATTTAGTAACGCCTTTGCACTAATTGAATTTCTGTATGTTTATGGAATTTAAGATGAAAATACTTAACGCATCTACATTTGTGGTATAGATAGATGGGAAACTAATAGTTGCATTTTCTCTTTTTACAAACTCTAGGGGGGACACAGAGATTACCTCGCACAATTGGAGTGTCATTGGCAAAAGAACTAATCTTCTCTGCACGCATTGTAGATGGTGAGGAAGCAAAATCAATAGGATTGATTAGCCATGTGGTAGAACAGAACGAAGCAGGGGATGCTGCATACAGAAGAGCATTAGCTCTGGCAAGAGAATTCTTACCTCAGGTATAACAAATTGTTTTGCTTTGGGTTTTTAATTTTTACCATGTACTGAGACTGAAAAAGAAACAGCTGTATTAAAAAGAACTGTCATGAGGTTGTGTATTAAGAGCCATGCAAGCAATCAGAAGTTTTCTCTTGTATTGAATGGTGTTATTTGGTAACTTTTTCATAGTGAAGAAAAAGCCTCCATCAATCCTCATCTCATCATGATCTGGTCTGTGTTTTCATTACGTGTTCTGGCTTTCAACTTTTAAACAAGCAAAAAATTGCATACTGGTTTTATTTTTTAGTATAGCAATTATCTTAATAGGTTATTTTATTACTGTTGAATACTTCAGAAGAGAGGCAAAAGGTCCCAGGTAGCAAATTCATAGGAGGCAGAAGAAGAAAATAATTAGTGAACTGCTGTATAGGATCACAAATGTAACAGCTAAAATTTTCATTGAAAATGTAAAATGTTACAGTTTAAGTATGGCATTTAGTGGTGGTTATTTGTGTCTTGAACACTGTCATAGAAAGACAAACATGAGAAGTACAGTAAAAATTTTAGCATACAGTGGTTCTGGAAGGTTGATTTGTAGTTACAACTTCTTATTGCAACTGTTTCATAAGCATTTGGCTTTTCCCAAATCAGCAGGATTGAACATCCAGAAACTGATGCTGTTGGATAGGCACAGGACTGAGACAATTCCCAAAGATGTCTTGCTGTTCTGCAGGACATTGGAGGCGAGTGTGGAAATCCCTCTGCTCACTGGGGACATTGATAACTCGTGGGAGACTGTTGTCACTTGACCAGTGCAGGCTTTGCAATAGTGTACTGTAGGTTTCAAGTTGCATCAGTTAATTTTATTTCATGATCACATCTTTTCATGTGTCTCCATTGTGTGATGATAGGGACATGGGCTTGAGCTTGCAAAGACCTATAATGATGTATCTTAAGGTGGCCATTCTGAGCCTTGTTTTGAAGGGAATAGATGAAGCTTGACATACGTGGACATACTCAACATATGTTATGTTTTAAACATAAATCAAACACAATAATTATATTCTTTTGAAAATAGTATACTTTTACTTTTTCTCAATATTCAAACTATCAGTTTGGAAGAAAATGTCTACTATAGTGATAAAGTCTAGGATATTTGACCGGTTTACAAGAAATTCAATGAAAGTCCAAAGTCCAGAAGGTCCCAATATAAGAACATTGATGTGCAGACTCTTCAGCTACAAATCTTGTAGGTTTTGTTGATACGTGAATAAACTTTTTCTTTCATTTTAGGGACCAGTAGCAATGAGAGTTGCAAAACTGGCCATCAATCAGGGAATGGAGGTAAGGATCTGTACTTTTCATGAGAGTAGACAGAAGTCAGGTTGGCGACAGTTCTGTTGTGGTGGGTTTTTTTTTCTAGAACTGTTTTTAGTTTCTCACTGTGTAGTCTTTCAAAATCTATTTGGTCAAAACTTTCTAAAGAATGAAATGCAATTTTTGTTATGTCTCAGACTCCTGAGATGCTATTTTCTGTAACAAGGCTTAATAACATGTGGAGTAGTGCACTCTGCTAATTTTTAATGGTAGGAAGTAAACATAAGTTGCTATGAACAAATTATGTTTCAAATCCTGAGTGGGAAAAATGATCAAAGTCATACTCTGTCAAGTCTGTCAAGCTCTCAGTGTTTAGTAACTAATAAAGTTAAAGGCTGAAGGGCATATTATTTATTTTTAATAGTTTAATAAAGGTTAGTGTTAAAATTATATCTGGAGCCTGATTTCTTGTTTGATTCTGATTGCCACTCCATTTTGTACACTATTGACCTAGCTCTAAAGCTCATTAAAATCCAGTCTGAACATGTGTTTTACTTTAGTTGTATGGATCCTCTTGCTGGGTTCAGCAGGTCTATTCATGTTTAAAGTTAGGCCCTGCACCAGGACATCTTGTAGCTCAACCTGGTACAAAGGAAAGGCAACATCTGAATCCAAGAAGATGAATTTGAGAATGGTCCTTTTTTTCCTTAAAAGTCCCCAAAGCAACCATTGATATAATTGAGTTCAGCAAAGTGTAACGCTGGTAAGTTGTGGCCTGAGAACCTAACTCAGATGTTGTTGCACAAGGAGTTTATTTGTTAGTTTTCCACAGCAAGTAATGGTGGAATTCAAGATTTATTTCAGTACCCAAGGTTCAAAATGCTGCAAGCTAAATTATCTGGCTACCAGATATAGTGTACTGACAGGTCAAAATGATGATGTTTGTAGAATTAGGGATGATAGAGTTGAAAGGACTCTAAATGATCATCTCTAATTCAGTCTTGAGGCCCCAAGACAAGATCTACTATATAAAAACCAATCAAGGCAAATGATCATCCAAGCTGTTGTAACAAAACTTCCATCGCATTCATGGATTCCTTTGGTAACTTGTACTATAGCCTATCTCCCCTTGCTCATGGGGCATAACCACAGTCTTTCCACTGATCAAATGGAGAGCTTGTGAATTCTGCAGCATCTGATACTTAAGACAGATGAAGAAATAGTGAGAGCAAAATTCAGCCTTTTCAACTGTTCAGGACAGCTCACAAAGAAAACAAATATATTAAAAATAGATGGTGATGCAGGATTGCCATTGGCCTCTTTTTTTCTATGTTAAATCCTTTAGAACTTGAATTTTTGTTTATTTTTTGGCACGGTAACCTGTTATTATATGACATTCTGAAGCTACATTGTTTCAGAAAAATTTTTAAATGATAATGCTGTGCATCTTTTCCCCTGCAGTAAATGAAATTATTACATATGTGCAGGTAGCTAATGGATTTTACCTAACCAGATGACTCGTAGTAAAAAGCAGACAATTTTGGAGTATATTACATACTAGTTGTATTGCCAGATCAGGATTCTATGACAGAAATACTAACATCTATCACCACCTGTCAGCATAGCATTTCTATGGTAAAATAGTGTAGAAGAACTTTTCAGAAGTGTTTTAGTATGTGACATATAGAAACACAGTGTTTATGTTAGCTGTCAGGATATAATATATGATAAATAAATAAAAAATCTTTTTAAAACCACTGTATTCTTTTCCTCAGGTCGACTTAGTAACAGGTTTAGCAATTGAAGAAGCTTGTTATGCTCAGGTACGTAAATATGATTACATGAAAGAACCACAGAAAATAGGCTTTGTTGGTGCCTGTTATGAGACATGGAATTCAACTAGAAATTGCTCTGTGATTTCTTCTACAAACTTTTTGGAATTGTATTTAAACCTTCCACCTACGTGGTCTGATTTTGTAAGGAATTTAAGGAAGGAGGTGTAGTTCAGGACAATAGCATGTCCCTGCCAGGACTGTTAGGATGAAGGTAGTGAAGCACTACTAGCTGTATACCTATCCAGTCATACACTACCATGCCAGTCCAAAACCTGCCTTGGTTTCAATTTGTTTTGGTTTAACATGAAATAACACAAAGGACACTTCACTAACAAGTGCCGCTAACGGCATATGTGCTAAGCAATAGAAAATCAAGAAAACCTCTTTGCCACTGACACATGGGAATTATGTGTTTGAGATGGTATGTTCTTGGACTTTGAGACAAGTTTTTATGATAGATATAGAAGCATCAGCATTATATGTTTATTTAAGACATATGGTAATCTGACTAATAGCCTCCTTCCCCCCAAAAAACCCAAAATGAACACAACCAAAAAAACCCGCAAAAACCCTACCCCCCACCCCCTCAAAAACAAACCCAAGAGAGTTTCTTACACTCATCTGTTTGGAGAAAAGGTACTCTTCTTCACCCGAATTGTTTATTGGCCTTATGTCATGCCTTTGAAGTGTCTGATACATTCCTATATCTCACTAGACTGTTTTAATTTTTCTGTTTTATTATATGTTGCATCTTGGATGCATTGATGAACTAGGACTTGTATGAAAATATTTTTCTTGGTATTGTTTTTGGTGTAAATAATGAATTGTTACTCTGCTCATTGCAGACTATTCCAACAAAAGATAGAATTGAAGGTCTTCTTGCGTTTAAGGAGAAGAGACCTCCTCGCTACAAGGGAGAATAAAAGAATCTGATGCCTTTAAAATACAGGGGGATAAAAGTACTTCTATGAGGACCATTAAGGTGCACTTTGCATCCACACCTGGAATATCACAATCACCAAAGTAACAGCAAATCATACAGATGTTACAACATTCTGAATGTGTCCATACTTGTACGAAGCCCAGATAGAAATGTGTGTCAACTCATGCTCATTACAGTTTCTGATGGTTGATCTGTGTATTGGCAAAGTCACAGGTTCATGCAGCATTTTTACAATTTCACATGTATGAAACATACCATTCCACAGTTGAAAAAGCTCTGTAAATTCTTTACATAGACAAAATGTATCTGTGATGTTGAGCATAAATCTGCTATATCATTTTATCAAAACAAAAGCAACTACTGAACACCAAAAATAAGAAATTATACCAAATATGCATTTAAATGATTCTGTATATCAGTAAAAATTATATTTGAGTATTCTACCAGAATATCTATATTATTAATAAAGCTAGGGGAAATGAAAATAATTATAATTTAGAAAACGTTAAGCTTTGTTTATCTTACTTACACTATTCTAAGCAAAATGAAATTCACTTTAGCACTTAATGGTGTCCTTTTGGTAAAGTTGCCATTATATTCATTTAATTGTATTAAATGAAGACATTTCCGAGGCCAGCCTTTATACATTCTTGTATGTTAAACCTGTCTTTGTCTTGCATTCTTCCAACATATCATCTGATTAGCACTGTTGGCTGTGAAAGAACTTTGTTTCACTTGCCCTAGTTATTTTAAATTCTCAATGATTGTATTAAAGATGGTTGTGCAGGGATGTGACTAATGTGCTGTTATAGAACCTAGAATTATCTTAATCTCTGGAATGTTCCTTTTGCAAGTTTTATGAATGTATATTTATATACAACAGGGATGATACAGAAATGTTCTTTATTTTATGGTGGCCTCAGAGTTCTTTTAATACATTGAAATAAAAATGCAGTAGGTTATGAGGTAAGAAAAATGTTGTGATTAATACTGTATATTTGCAGTGGACCTGTCATATACAGCAAATGCTTGGAAATAACCTCGTAGAAAGTATTTTTGTTAATTTGACTGGAAAATAAACATGGCTTAGCAGTCTAAGGCTGTCTTTTTATATGAAAGCAAATTTATTTGTGCTGGGTTACCATTGGCTCATGAAACTTATGCATGCTTTGCTGTTTCTGCAACATTAGCTGTGGTCACTGTCCATATCTATGATGATAAACCAGCTCATCAACATGAAATGACAAGAACTCATTTAAATTCATATTTAGACATATCATTACATGTAAATTGATTATAACTGGTAGAGCTCACACTTTGTTGACTGGTAAACTTGCTGAGTCGATCGTTTCTTGCACAATAATTTGCAAATAAAGTACTGGTACTTGTTTTGATAGTCATATAAAGCCTAGAGGGTCATTTTCTTGTGTTTTTGAAATGCTAACATGTCAGTTTCATTTTTACTGACTAGGAAATAATTATGTTAATAGGAAAAAAAAGTATTACGTCTATGCTGACGGGTTTCTGTTTCATAACTTTTATATACAGTCTGGTTATTGAGCTGCCTCTTTTTCTAACAAGCACTGATTAAATAGCTTCTGTGAATATCTGTTTTAAAACATGTAATAATTTTAAATACTGTGACATAGACTGTGTAGATTCATGCCTTTAACTAGTACTTTGATCTCAGAAAATAATTTTGCTGTCACAGTGGTCTCTCCATTGCTTCTCTCAGGAGAAGATAGTGTCATATCGTAGCAATTTGAGTCCCTTCTTTGAAGTCAACAGTTTGAATATCATTACAAAATGAGTATCAGTAGGACAATTTTTAAAGGTACTTTGGAGTAATGTTGAAAAAGTTCTGGAGGAACAATATTTTAGCAAAAGATGTGTTAATCACTTACTGTCTCTGCTATTAAGTGACATGTTATGATGGCTGCAGGGCTCATGATTAATAGCAATATTAGAACTCTACTTCCACAAGAGGGTAATTTGTAAGAGAAATGCTCATTAAAAGGCTGACTTTTCCCTATGAAAGGTATGATCTGGCAAATCCTCCTTCAAGCACTTAGGCTCAACTCTTTCAGTTCCTGGTAAAGTCATGCTTTTTTCCACAATACCTCATGGATTAGTGAGCGCTGGTCCCTGCTGGTTTTCTGGAAGGTTATCTCATGGTCCCTACACATAAGCAGCTTCTTCGCCTGCTCCTACTGAGCTCAAGTGGATAGTGAGTTCTTCTGTACTTCACTGAGTTGGATATTGAACAGTTATAATACAGGTAGGTCGGTTCTTCAGCTGACAACCTCTCAACATTTGTAAGTTCAATTTACTAAATTGCCTAGAAATTCTGTTTCATGCAGAAGTTAATGTGTGGCTTTATATAACACATATCATTTTAGCCTTTTATCTATCAAACCATTTGTATTTGCAATATTACTAAAGTAGCTCACATCCTTAGAAGTCTTACTAAATTTTTGGATAAAGTTTTCATGATTGTCTGCATGGCTTAAGTCAGTTCAATGCTTTTGAGTAATGAAAAAAGGTGTGGTTTCTTTATTCTAAGGTTATGTAATGATATAGTTAAATGCTCTTGGAGATGTTTTCTGTGGAACATTTTTATGACCTTTGCAGGCCATTGGTGCCCAATTGTTGAAATTCTGTCAGCCTGTGTGGAATTACTCATAGTCCTACATCAAGGTTCATATCATGGCTTTTTTAGAACTGCTTTTAACCAACTGCATTCAGAATGGTAAACATAAGGATGTAACATTCTCAGCTGCTTCATATTTTACTCAGTCGTTACTCTTTGATGCATTTAATCATAGTCACATTTGTTGAAGAGATCAACACAGGAGAGGGCAGAATATCATGCTACTTGGAACCTGGTTTTGGGAGACGTAGGGAGTAAAGTAAAGGGTTTTGGCACTAGTGTCACTTCACTTACCAAACCCAATTCATACATACAAAGTAAAAAGAGTAATTGAAATCTTAATTTATCACTGCATAGTTTTTATTTATTCCTGTTTCATGCAAGAAAATCCCTGAAAAGGTGTCTGCTGAGATTAGAGATTTTCAATTTTTAAAAATATACTTAATCATTATTCATTTTTGTGATGTGCATTGAAAAAGATGTGCTTTCATGTCTTGCTTGTAGAATTTTAGCCTTGTTCTTGTAGCTAATGACACTGCTGAAAATCTATAGGGCTTCATTGTCTACTAAGGCTGATACAGTCAGTGTACTTGAGGTGTGATAACGTTCATGATGATGTGGTTAAGATGTTCATTTTCTGCACACTTTTAGAATGAGAACTATCTCCAGAAATGAGAAAAAGAATAATTGCAAGCAGATAAACCAAAGGAAGAGTTGTGTTCAGCTAAAGGTAATAGAATTCCTCTTTTGTACTTTGTGGGATTACAATGACTAGTTTTTCTGTTTATGCCTTCTTTTTAATGTTGGCTTTTCTTTCCTGCAAGTCTGAGCTCAGGCATGAGTGTGCAGGAACCCTTTTAAGAATTCGTATGGGTTGTTTTCACTTTAAGAACATTGATATTTTATAAGCAAAGTTAGTAGAGTTTAAAAAATTTTCCTGCAAGGTCTTTGAAAGATGCAATCAGAAATTGCTATGTTATCACTAAAGATTAGGTAATATACCTTTTTTATTACAGATTTAAATCATGTTTCATTTCAACCTCGAAGCAGATTTGAATAGAAGTTTCTTTAGTTATGCAGAATGTGCTGTGTTTACACAATGTGTTCATTATGCTTTATAATACATATGTGTGAATACTGGCATGTCATATGCATGCATATGTATGTGTATGTGCGTATGTATATGTGTACACATAAATACAATTATCCAGCCTGTCAGGCAAGACCAAATTCGTCCCTCAGGTGACACTACAGTTCTGCTCCAGGAAGTTTTGAATTTGTTTGTGCAAGAGTTGAACCAGTAAAACACTTGACCCCACACAGCATGTACTGCGACTGCTACAAGTGGCCATACTTCCCAAGTATTCTGTAGCAAAGAAATTCTGCTGCAGAAGCAGTAGGCAAGTAGTGAGGTGATGAACGTGTGTTACTGTATATCTGATTGTGTACGTATGGTAGTTCAAGGCTAGAATAAATGTAGCAGGAGTCAAAGTGAGTTCTTAAGTTTCAACAAAGGTGTGGCATCCAGATAGCACATTCCTCCCAGTCCTATAATATTGTTTGCTCTTGCAGTTTGGAGAGGCCTACAGCAATCATGAACAGCTCATTAATCAGCAACTGTCACAGATTATAAGATCAGTGTCTACCCCCTTTAAATAAGTCTAGACTTAGATTTCATCTTCAACTTTTATCTAGTAGATAATTCTTCCAAGGACACTCATTCACATGGGAAGAAATATGAAGTATGTTAAAGGAATTTATTACAGAGGGTGTGAACATTTTGTGTCAAAGCTAACTCCTATTGCAATACTTGAGTTCAAAATAGTACATTAACCCTCTAAGGCATAGTATGTACCTGTATTTTTATAAACTCTTCAAAATTCTGGCTAGTGAGTACTATCCATTGATTATAATTTCTGAAGCATATGCTAATACAGCTTCTGTAACATTAAAAACCTGAGAATATGGTGCAGTTTTCTTGTTGCATAATATAGCCACTTTCAGAAGAACATGGAAAGTTTATTATTTTTTTAAGGAACTTATACATCACATTGATTCTTCTTTATTCTGGCAACTGCTAATTGATTTAACATTTTCCCTTAAGCATAAGGGACTTTGTGATATCATCTTTGGCTCAATTCTTTCTAGTATGTTAAAAATTCTGATGCCAGTTGTATGAATTTTTAAAAAATGTGTCTCATGCAGCTTAGAAAGTCAAAGTTAAAAAATGTAATTGTAAGGATAGAGTTGTGAAGGTTGTGTTTTCATTACATAAATGTTAATAATACATCTGTATGCTTATGTGGAAAGAGTTTGACTCTGCATCTTTTGTGTAATAAGTTTATACTGCTGGGACTGTTGTCTTCAAAGCTGGTCTGTAACTGAAGTATTCTTGTAAATGCATGTGAGTATCCCCAGCTAGTGACCCCTCAGGGTGTGTGGATCATGTTGTCCTATAGTTATCACCTTTTGGCCACCCCTTTCAAGTAGGTGTGAAAGAAGAGAGTAAGGGAGCATGCTTCTAAGAAGCAGTGGGTCTTGGAAGCCTGCACAGGAAAGAGATTTTGTAGGGTGGGTTCAGACTGCATGTTTAAGTCCCAGTTCACTTCAGCACAGTCAATTTTAGCTCTACAAAGTGGATTTTTCTATATTGGTTGGTTACAGCACCTGAGTTCTGTACTCAAATGACTAGTAGAGATCAAAACTTCCAAACATGATTCCTAGACTGTCTCTATAACATAGGAAAGGAGGTGGGAGACACAAAAATGGCATAACGAGAAGGGTTCTGCCTAAGTTACTAGGTCGTAAATGAACACGTGGACATGGTGTTTTCCACTTTGGGTGGAATGAAATTCCTTTCTTCATTTTGGATTTTACAAATCTTATCTAAAATCAGGCCTTTCTTGAAAAAGTGAACAGAATATGCTGCAGCTCTCCCATTTATACAGTTGCTCAGTATTTGAAGGACTCAGGAAACATCAAAGCAACTCAGTTTGTGCTCTCTCCTTTCACTTAGTTGATCTGAGCCAAACTCTCCTACAGTAGTGAGTGACCTGTTCACTGGATGCTCTGAAGTCACTCATGATTAAATTTCTCTACTTTAATTACTTATTCTACAAGTTAATTTATTGCAATGTAGAGATAGTGGTATCGCCTTAATAGTTTAGAGAGGTAAAGCCTGTCTTGCAGTCCCTCATACAACAAGTATTAAACTTGGTTTTTTAACAGATGCTGTAGAAAGGATGAGAGTCCTGCTCACTTTCCTGTCATCCCCAGCATCTGCTTTGTACTGAATGGAGTCCTGTCTGCTAAACATGAAGATGCCTATTGAGTCAGATTCCTTAGTTGTGTAAGGCTTAGTTAATGAATCCCAAAATGCCTTGGATACAGCACTTTGTAATTGCCATTGCCTAATATCACTTCCCAATGCAAAATCTCAGCAGGAATTTTGAGAATCTAAATTTAGGACTAGGATACTTCTGTCTCTATATAGACATAGTCTTAGTTGTGTGCATTTTGTGATTGTGCTTCTAAGTCTGCTTTACTCTTCAGGATTCTTAGTTAAGCTTGGAAATACTTCCTTAAAGTAAGCAAGGGAAATTAGAAATCACTTTAGCCACTGGTATCATATCATAGATCCCATGATGAAACCGAGTTGCTGTTAACAGGTGATAATACTTATGCTTGTTACCCTTTTCTGTACCAGCTCTCCAAAGTAGTCCGGCTGTCATCAGGGAGAGAGAAGGAAACCCTAGCAAGTTAGAGGGGGAGGTAGTGTAGGAGCAACAGTGGCATAGCTACAGTTGGCTGTGCTAAAAAAGTTGTATGAAGCTGGTTATTCCAGCTGGTTATTCCAGCTCAGTAGCCTGATTCTGCCAACAGACACAAAGTAGCTGTGTACAGGACAAGCTTTTGATCACACTCTGTGTGTATGTGTGTATATATGCATAATATATAAAATGTATGTCCATATGTCCACTCTTCTTCCAGCACATTGTTTTAAGGTTGTTCATAGAAGCTTTTAAAGCATTGATTCCACTGTTAAAATAGTTCACTAAAACCACATGTCCACAGGTATGTGTGTTTAGAGTTACAAAAACATTTTGTCCTATACATGTTTCTATATTTCATATAATTACAGCATATTTATCTGAAGTATTTCGCAAGTACAGTTTTGTGTAATAGTGGTAGGAGATTAAGTAATAGCTGCTTACTAGCACTATTGCACAAGAACATCAAATGTTATTGTGATGTTCTGAGATTTGAGGTACCAAGCATGCTTTTGGCTGCTTTGCTCCTGTGACCTTTATGCTCTTCTGGTTAATACAGCAGTCCTGTAACGATGCACATGTTTTCCTTTACACAAATGCCAGTAACCACTTGAGCAGGGCACTTGATTCCAGTTTTGATGGGTGGTGCCTATAATGGACAACGGTAGTGTATCCAAGCCAAGTTGGCTATCTTTGTGCTTTACAGTGCCAAAAACTTCAAAGCTTCTTCCTTTTAGAACTCTAAAGCAATACAAGTTTGTGTTTCTTCATATCATCAAACTTAATTATTGGCAATAAGCAAATGCTGGCAGGAGCGGCACATCACATGGCTCCATTTCTGCTTTAGAAAAGGTCAGCATATGGCATAAACACTTTGCTGTATTATGCAGCCTTGTACTCTGATCACATAACACATGCTTCAGAAAGCATTATGCAATGTTAGACTCACTGATTAATGACTGCTTGCACAAGAAGTTTTTCATTACCCCGAATGCTAGCATCCTGGGAATGATTAACTTTGTGACATAACTCTCATCACATAAATATGGAAGATTCAAACATAGCCTCAAAATAACGTGTTTCAGAAATAACTGAACACTTGCCTGCTTAGTACTGTGTACAGTATTTGATTAACAACTGCTTTAAACCTTCAGAGTTGAATAGAAAAGCCTATTTGTGAGAACTGAAAACAAGATTTATTTCTAGGGTTTAAAGTTTTACCCAAGATGAATTTTTGCACACAGCAGCATCTCATTTGCAATGTTTTTCCTCTGCTTGTGTAAGTTTGAATTTCCTGAGAAAAATCTGTGCCAACTATTTTCAGTGTTCAGCCAGTGAGCTAAACAGAACAAGTCAAATCTAGCCCTTATTTAGACCAGCAACTGCATGTATGTAAAATGACTCAGTCCAGTGTGTTCAGTACTATAGTACATACAGTTGTATGCTTAAATTAGCATAGTTATAGCACATTAAATTTGCAGTAATTGTCAATGTTTCTGCAGGCAGAGTAAGAAAGCAAGATGTGGTCCTGAATGAAGTGTCTTGCAAACTTACAGCCTGAATGTTGCTACACATTCACATTTGACATTTTCATATTCTATTGATTAATCATTCCATGTTCAAATTATGCAGATTCCTGTGTTAAAAAGCATGATGACGGTACATCACTCATGCTATCATCTTCAGGATGTACAAAAGAGGAACTGTCTATAAAAAGAAATGTTCCTTACCATATTCTTTCACATATGAAGGTTCATCCCTGGTTTTGAAGTAATTACTACAAGTTATCTATGTTTCAACAGCTTTATTAAGGAGAAAGTTGGTTTGCCTGCTTGGAAATTCAAGATCAGTTTTCACAAGGAAATATCTATATTAAACTCCCACTTACTAATTTGCCTTTAAATGTCAGACTAAAAAAAAAAAAACAAGACATCTGCTTTTTTATGATTCTCTCTCCTGTAAGTAATTCTGCTCATGAATTGCCGCATTAAATAAAGCTACTTAAAGTCCTTGTAGTAGGGGGGGCGGGATGGTCTAGGATGTCACCACATTAATGCATGTGTGCCATTTCTTCTGAAATAATCGTCATTGAGAAAAAGTAGAGAAGGTAAACATTGACCTTCAGTATGTTCACTTTAGTTTTTGCCTGTTCCTGCATTCCAACTCCTACAAGCAGTAGCAGAGGCTAAAGGAAATGGCCTCTGACTAAGCATTAGCTACCAGCGTGCCCTCATTATAGCTGAGGGCTCTTATTCTCGCCTAGCCTACGTGCAGAGCCAGCTAGTCTTTCAGCTGTGATGACGAAATGCCATGCATTTCTTCCTGGAATAGTACGCAGATAAGAGGCCACTTGTTATGCTGAGGTTTCAGATGAACTCCACTAAGGGTTTCAAAACACTCTGTCACAATTATATCAGGTTTCTTTAGCAACCAATTCATTTCAGACACTTTTAAGATAAAAAGGGAAGAGATGTTAGTTTATTTTCCCTTGTGGTTTCACTGTTTAAACCTTTACAGGATATGACTGGATAGTTTATACATGGCCTGAATTTATTAATTTTAGAGAAAAATAGCAGATCAAATTGGATCAGTTCCTCTCTTGAAATTCATATTATTTGTAGTTCCCGTGTACTTATAACTTGAGAGAAGAAACAAAAAGTCTCATGCCTGTGATACGCTGCTAAAAAAGTCCTGCTGTGCAAACTCAGTTGCTGAGTGCCTTGAACTCATTCTGGGTCCAGCAAAAGCTGAAAGTTTTGAGAACCTTGCACCACAAAAGATTAATCCTTTATCCTGGAGTTGGGTTCAGATGTTAGGACATGTGTGCACAGTATGAGCCCAGTTGGCCTAAGTGTTCCTTAGGTGGGAGAACCTGTTTGTGAAATTGTTTTGCAGCCTTGGCTCCCCATTTAGGTGATTCCATGCACTGACAAAAGCAACTTCATTGGAATCAAACAAATCACAAAAGATCTGGCCTATAAAAGCAAGAGGAATCTATGAAGTGTTTGTTTCAAACCAAGCAATACCTTCAGAACCAGCAATAATTATACGCTATTGAAGAAAGGAATAAATCGTCTGGAATAAGCAAGGGATCCTGTACAGATTAGATAGCTCTCTTTGCTCACCCATAGACTCTAATGAAATGTTTAGAATCTGTGATATGCCCTGTTTCCATTGTATCTAAATGCCACTTTAGATAGATGTAGTCAGCAGGAGGGAGAGTCTTATGATGATAAATCTGAGTAAATTGCAACCTAAATAAGTATTTAATATGAAAAAAACTAACCCAACTCAAAATGGCATCTCTCTTTTATCACTTCTCCTGCAATTCTCTACATTTACTAGTATCTCATTAACTGGGAGCTAAAAGCTCAATTCAATTTCCTTTTAAGACAACAAATTTTTCTTTTTCCATTTACATAATGGAATTTGGATCAGGTCTTACTTCTGTAATTTTATTCCTTTAATGCCTTCCAAATAAATGTGTAATTCCCAGTGAGATCACTAGGAATCTTGGCTATTCATAGTCTGTTCTTTCATTTTTTTCTGCAACTGTTTTTCAGTTAAGAGGGTCCCCTTTGAAAATGTCCAGAGAACACTTAAAGTTTTCAAACTCACCACTTCCCTTAATTATTTTTTTCTTCCTTTTCTTGGAAAAGTTCCTCTCTTTAGTTACTGACTACTGACTCAGAAAAAAAAAGAATGAATTTCCCTCACATATAAGATATTTCTTAGTGTTTTACTAGAAATAGATGATTCTTGCACATTACTTTGAAGAAGTCCTGTTGAGCCAAAGCAGTATATATTTCTCCACGATTTTTTTGCTCTGTCAAAAAGTCAGCCTAAATGCTGTCACTGCAGTGTTCACTGGCATGTCTTTTAAATATTAGACAATTCATTTCACAAAAATTCTGACCTACCAAATAGAAGTATTAATTGTGGACGCCTCCTTTTTTGAACTGTTGCTGTTGTGAGGTTTGGTTTTAAATAGCTACAATAAGACAAACCTGTTAGAAATAGTGCTTGTTAAATACTACTACTTCCAAAACTTCATTTGGTAAACTTGGTTGTTTGTAACTCATCCTGTGTGTCATTTGAAGTATCTTGCAGTGTCTTATCTCATTTTCTATCTTTAGAAATTTTGATCTTAATGTCTGAAAAAGCATTGGTTTTTAATGGAATATCATGGGGGAAAAAACCCAAACCAAACTACTTTCCTTGAAAATGATACTAAAAAGATAAATGCTGTTCTGTGGTTCGAAATCTTGAAATGTTTTAAACTGAAATTACTGCAATTGAAAATTTGTCATCTTTACTGAAATGACAGAATTAGCGAACACAGTCCCACCAGCAGACATGCTAGTGAAACCAGTTTTCTCCTTCTCTTTGGCCTTTGCTGTCTGTCCATTCTTTCAATCTTACAATCCCTGCTCCCACTTCCCCGATAGTGCCTGCTGAGGAGAGCAGGGGGATGCGCTATTTAGCTTGGGACACGTGCTGGAACCCTCACAGAAGTTTGCAGAAGTTTTTCTTCAGGAAGGAAGAGGAACAGGGACTTTAGCTTGAGCCTTTTTTCCTTCATCAAACCACTTTTCATTGAAAACTAATGCATCCTTCTTCTCCCCCTCTTTTAAGCTCAATTTACACTGTATAAGGTTCAAAAGATACAAGGGTGAGGGCTGACAGCAATGATACCACATTGTTTTCTAAGGCTATTGATGTATGGGTAGAGCACAGGAGATAGGGGCTGGGTTTTGTCCTGTTGAGCAGTCCATGGTTAGAGCTGTCAGAGACACAAATGCTGAGGGCTGAGAAACTGTGGTGACAGGCTTCAGCCAGTGAGCAAGTGTCCAAGTGCTGGGCCATCTTGAACTGGCATAGTGATTCATTGTCAGCAGGATCCAAACTAGCTGGATGCAAACAAGCTCAGATTTCTTTACAAGCATTTGCAAATACTAATTGCAGAATAGCTATAATACGCATTAAAAAAAAATCCCTGCAAATTAGAATCTTTCCCACCCTAACTAAATCAAAGTTAAAGAAATGTGGAGAGTCTTTATTGTGCTGTAAATATCAGCAGCTTTATTCTAAGTAATAAAAGCAATACAATAACACTTGCCAGTCAGTCATTCACAACTGGAATGTAAACAATTTATGCTGGTGATAAGTGATAAATAGGTATATTGCACACTCACAGGGGTGTTGTGACCCTGAAGTATTGTTTGATGAAATAAATAATGCTTACAAGTAATATGTAATTGTGACTTTCAATCTTGCTGTGAAGAATGTAAGAGTTGGGGGTAGGCTTTTTATGCCTATTATCTATTCTTCAGAGAATTATTTCCTCTCTAGAAGCAGATGGTGATTTTTAAGCCTGCTGCTATTTTGGTGTACTTTAAAAAAAGAAAAAGGCCCTAAAAATAGACCTAAGTTACCATATCCAGCAAAAAAAAATACGTTGTCAGCTCTTTACTCTGCTGGGCTGAAAACAAATCTGTCAGCAATTTCTTTGGGTTAAAGTATCTGAACACTGTGAGGGGAGCAATTTTTGTAGGTTTCTGGTGGTTTTTGGTTAGTTAGTTTGTTTGGTTTTTTTTAAAGAAAGCATTTCAAGTGGTTATGTGAAAAAGTCCATTTAAAGCTTTACGTATCAAAAAATTGCCATCTGTTGTTATAAAGACACTTGATTAAATTGATGAAATCTGCACTCTGGTTAATGTTGTGGATCAACTGCATGAATTAGACTTTAAAGTCTGAATCAGTCTGAAGTCAACATCTTCAGCTCTGCTGGAACAGACATTAAAAATCAGCCTACTTTCTGTAATTACCAAAATGAAAATGAGAGTGACAGTTATTCATGCAGAAAAGAAAAGCACTGGTAATGCATCTGAGTCAAATAGGGTTCTTATGTTTGCCTTACAATCATTTCTTGTATTAAAAATGTTGTTTGACAAAGTTACTGAATGGGAAAGAAATAAGACTTTTGGATTCCCTGTGCACCTACAGGTGATTGACATAACAACAGATTGACAGTGTAGTATTTTTGGAAGTATTTTCAGTATTAGGTAATTCTGGCATAACTCTTGGCATAAGGATGAAATGTAACGATTCAGGTAAAAGAATGGGGTATCTGTTTCCCCTATAGCACCTGAACATATTCTAGAATGATGGATTCAGAAAGCTGAACCAAAACCTCATCTCTAAGGCAGGGATTTCATTTTAATAATCTCAGTACAAAATATTTTGTCTGGCAGCATTTGTGTATCTAAGGTATCTGAGTTTCTTAGACTCAAATCCTGTGAAGTATTAAGAATTCTTATTATTTGTTGGATATTGGCAAGATTAATAATTCCTGCGATCAATACTTTATTTTACTAATTAAATGGTGTGAATGCTTACTTCCCATCTGGAGGTGCTCATATACATGTAAGTGTGCTAAATCATGCCTGCTGACAGCATCAACTGCCTTCCATTGACTCCTAAGGTAACTTAGGCTCCATAGTTTGGTCTTCATTCACACATATGCTCCATAGCAGGCCTTCCTTCAAGACCCCTGAACTTCACTTGCAGTGCTCAGTTTGAAAAACTCTCTCTCTGTAGGTATAGTGTCAGTAATGTTGGCAGCCATGGTGCTGTGTGGTAGAATCTGCTGGGCTGGAAACCAGATTGACTGAAGTAGTCCTGGATCCGGGCTCTAGAGCATGCAAGCTGTCACATAAGGAAAGGTGGGAGAGGAGCTCAATACACATTCCGCTGCAGTGTACTGAAGAGCACCCACCTGCTGTGTGCCGAAGGCCCTGAACTCTGTGCCCTGACCTGTGGCTTCAGCTCTCAGATCCATGCCATGATGTCCAGCACTGAGTGTAGAGTACAGCATGACATCCTACCTACAGGGGCCTGATGCTGCTTGCTGCAAAGGACAGGTAGATTGTACAAGTGTGATACCAGCAAAGTGTGCCAGGGCCGTGGAAGTGCTGTAGATTACAGACCATTTCAAGGAATGGTCCTATCTGGTATGGTATACATGTGGATATACACTGCTGTCATTTTGTTGCTCTGTGTTTCAGATTTATAACTGTGCAGTAACTGATGCCACACACATCTCTGTGTTTACTCATGCAGTGCAATTGCACTGTGGCCTATCCTGGGTCTGGCCTTGCACAGAACCCCAGGACTAGGTGGGACAGACTGTGAGTTAGAGGGGAAAAAGGAAACCACATGAAAACAGTCTAGCTTGTTTTTAGAGTGGTGAACTTGTAAAATTTTGTTTTCAGAAAACCCTTCTCTACCTTTTAACCTTGCACAGGCTTGACATTTTTTGACCACAAATCTCATTATCTCAGTATTATCTTCTAAGTAAGACCGATCCTGAACCTTCTTGTCATCTTCCTGATTCCCCAAACATTGATCTTTCTGTTGTGTTCCCTTCAGTAACAGATTAATTCCTTTCTCACACCAACTCTTTGGTGAGTATTAAAAGCCTACCTTTCCTACACAGATTTGCTATCCCACAATCCTGAAATGAAAGAATCTGTGGGATGATGGAAAGTGTGAAAAAATGCCTGATGCTGTCACGACAGGCATGTGATTTACTTTGATGCTTGTGCTGAAGCAACCAGCAGTCTAACGCTTAACTCCACTGATGGTTAACGTCCCTAGGCACAACCACATGGTCTGCGATGGTTTTGAGATAAACTTTTGGTTATGCAGCCAGCCACTGTCTTCGTTGGAATTAAAGAAAGAGGAAGATGAAGTATGAAACTGTTTTTCATGCAAATATTGTCATTCACATCACCGTAACCCCATAATGTTATTAAAGGAGAAGAGGGAAAAAAGTCACTAAACAAATAAATCATGTTCTTGGTAGCAGGATTTGCTTTGCAAACATGAATATTTGGCAGGTTTCTACATTTTTCTCTTCAAGCTGATTTGAAAGCTGAGGAAAAGAATCAAAATCAAAGTTGAGGTTATTGAGTTTCCCTGACCTAGCTTAAGTCAACAAGATTTATGTCTCAGCAGAAGAGAAGGTGGGAGATCTACTTCCCTAAAAAAGAGGCACAAATTTTGTTTTTTAAGGTTTACAGAGGGGTCTTCATTTGAAGATAACAGGAAATGAGCAGAAATTGAACTATATAGACTTTATCATATCTAGTATTTTTTTGTGAAAGGATGTAGACTGATGATATGTTGTTTTGTGTGTTTATCCGTGTGTATAGTAGCACAAGAATATGTGCATGCTTTTCAACACCTCTTAGTTTCCAGCATCTGTCAGTATCTCCAGGTGCATGTAAGTCATCTGAATCTTACAGTCTTAATTGCATAACACAGACATATTATGAAATATTACCACACCAAGATTGTTTACATTATTTCATAACAAAAAGAAATACTATTACAGAACATTTTTACCCTTAAGGGAAAACTACTAATTATTTAAAACATTGTCTGTATGTGTGTTTGTGTTTGGTGTATAAGGATTATGAACCTCATTATGGAAAAACATAGAGGTGGATTAAAGCAGGATCCGTGGGATACAGCCCCAAGGTCAGAGGAGTTTCAACAGACAAGAATGTCAGAAACTATGCAGGAAGTACCAGCGTGGTTGATTATAATGAGCTTACTGGGCTGACAATGACCACTTAACTTGAGTGGAAAGCAGCTCTTTCGGAGGGAAAGCAGCTGTGTGAAAGATTGTCATAGGCCTGGTCAGAGGACTTCGGTGAACAGCAGATATTTGGGTCTCCAAGTGGAATCCAGATACTGGTGTTAAACTTCTGCATTCTCTAGACTGCAAGTGGATTGCTGACTTCTGGTACAAATGAATTCCGTTGCCTGCCTCCTCTGTTCAAATCCATATTTGTTTCTTGCTGCAAGGCAATAGTACAGTTACTTGGCTACTGCCTAGGCCCTTCAGAGATTTTTTTCAGTGTATAAAATTTTGTTTTATTTTTTCATGACTGGTAAGAAGAAGACCTATATTCTTGTTCCTGCTCATATGATTGCTTCCATACTTCATTTAGTGACCAAAATGGAGGACTCCACACCCTCAGGTGGGTGTCCCAGTATCCTCCATGTAAGCTCATTTTTTTCCACATGTTCATGCACATCATGCATCCACACCAGTAATTTGCTGGTCAGTAGTGCGAATTCACTGGTTTTGAAGATTCAGCCCTCTAGGTTGAGGCACTCAGGGTGCTTTTTTGTGAAATGAATACCTGCAGCTCTTCAGGAAAAGAAGCAGTGACTTATGGTTGTCCCATATCCAGGGTAGAACCCATGTCACCTCCAGCTGTGCTGTGCTGGATAAGAATGTGAAGGAAGTGGTGGCTATGATTTTTTTACATCAGCCTGACCCAGTGAGTGGAGTAGATGTATGCTGACATATATGTGTCAGACTCAACTCCTTCAGGGGTTGATAGGAGGAACAACTGGTTTCTATGTTTTAAGACTAGGACTTGGGCTTGAATGAGGCATTTAATCAGCTAAATTGAGACAGTTTTAAGTTATTGCGGAGTGCAAAATCAAACAAAATCCTGTAAGGGTTCAGATGCTTTCATGGACAGACTAGGGCTGAATATTTGGGGTTTTTTAGTTCTGAGGATTGTAATGAGGGTATGTAGTTCTTTTATTGTCTCTGAGACTGAGAATTTTCTTGAGCTTAGGATTTGCAAA
The DNA here is from genome assembly GCA_013400975.1 of Atrichornis clamosus. NCBI lineage: Eukaryota > Metazoa > Chordata > Aves > Passeriformes > Menuridae > Atrichornis > Atrichornis clamosus. The sequence continues at coordinate 44,923 of WBMZ01003525.1, read as the reverse complement.
ATACTGGATTTGACACATACTTAGGCCTAATTTTTATAGAGAATAGGGCTTATTTCTCAGTATCTTGGCTCCCCAGAGTAGTGATCACAGCACCAAACCTGTCTGAGCTCAAGAAGTGTTTGGACAACACTCTCAGGCACATGGTGTGATCTCTTCTTGAGGTGCCCTACACAGGGCCAGGAGCTGGACTCGATGATCCTGATGGGTCCCTTCCAACTCAGCATATTTTATGATTCTATGATCATAATGGGATGAAATATGAGATACAAAAGGCTGTCTGCTAAGTGCATGGAACACCACTAGAAGACCATGATGATGTCTGGTGTACCAGTGGAAGATAGATCTACTGTGGCAATAGATCCTCAAGATTTGTAAGTTAAAACATGCACCTGGTGTGAAATGCAATTTTTCAAAATGCCTTTTAGGGCTTTTTATTCATCTCTTCAGAATTCTAGATTAATACAGTGAAACTAAGAAAACCCAAGAAAAAATCCCTACACGTGGTACTTGGACCTTCTATCCCTCTGTCTTTCTTGTGACCCTTTATCCTCTGTTGTACTTGGGACTTTCTATCCCTCTCATGGAACACTAGCAGAAGGGAGTGTTCTCAGAGGGCAGAGCAGGCTCTGGGTGACAGACATGAGAACACTCCACAATCTCTTTTTCATGGTTCCACTGTCTTAAATTCTCACCGCCTGTGCTGGAACGGGGGAGTTAGCTTGATGGAATGGAAACTTCGGTGTTAGTCGGAGGAATTCCCCTCAGGTCAGGAAGTCCCTTCTTGGTCAGGTGTTGTAAGGTGACTTGGGAGCAAATGTGTGCTCTGCTGCCATCTTTCTCCTCCAGTTGAACTTTCTCTGTTGAGAAAGGGGTCTTTATGCTATGTAGATTTGGCCTAGAGCTTACACAGGTGACACTAGCAATCAAGATACACAAGATGCTTCTGAGCTTGCTGTTGCATTGCATAGGCAAAAAAGACTAATACTTCACACTAGGATGACAGGACTTTATTCCTGTATGCCATTTTGAGGCTTTCTAATTCAAAGAAAAACAGTAAGTACTGCTTTTGCATGGCAGTGCTGGGAAGTAGTTTGTACATGTGCTTATTCACCTGTTTCCACATAACACAGGCTTCTTGTGAAACATATCAGAAGATGTTATTATAGAAGAGCACAACTGAAGTTCTGCATGATTTTGACAGACAAACTGTGTGGCAGCTAGCACCATCCAAATATTTACCACATCTCTGATCTATATCCTACAACCATTGCTACCTTGTGAGTCCCCATAACCCCTTCTTCTTCCTGCAGCCCCTTCCAGATGCCCCCACATCTCAGCTACCTGTAAGACGATATATGACTGACCATCCACTCTGAAGACAGGGGGCTTACATCTGTCTGACCATGCAGGACATATTTCCACTTGGTAGTGGTGGATGAAAGTCGTAACTTGGTGTTGAAAGACTGTTTGTCTTTCAAGCCTAACATACCACATCCTTCTTTCTTCGCTTACCCTAACCAGAAGCATACCTCTGCAGATAGAGGAGAAGACAGAGCTCCAAGGTTGGTCAGGCTACCTGGAGCTACTAACAGAGAATTCTTTATAAAGAACTTGGAATTGCAACTCCAGCTGGCAGCCAGCTGGACTTAATTTGTGAGTGATTGAAGGGAGCTACAGATGCAGCAGCTGAGAGAGGTCTTGCTTGTATAGCACATATGATGTGCCAGCACATGCCCACTTCATTACCATTCTTTTGAGTAGGCTTCCTTTATAGTATTCTTTGAACTGACTTGTAGGGCTGCACTTGTCCATGGAACTGACATGTAGGGCTGCACTTGTCCATTATTTCAATAATCAAATAGATGACATATCTTCATACAACTGTTTATATTATCAGAGTTTTCATCCTTGGAAATGAGAATAAATAGGTGTGTATATTAAAAAATGTCATGTAATATACCAGCTGTCTGTGGGGGCAATGCATATATGCGTATGTCTATTTAATAGCTGTAAAGTCGGATTTTGTACAGACTGTTCTCGTGTTATCCTAGTCATTTTATATTGGAATTATGATGAACTCACTGCTAAAGTTTACTGCACAGATTATATAAAGGGTCAAATTGTTCTTGTGCCAGTTTGTAGCTGTTTGCTACTAGACTTCTATTACTGGCTTAGGGTAGCACAGCTAAAAATAGACCCATCTGTGCTTATATGCTAGCAAACACTGTTTCATGGAAAATTTTTATTAAACTATAGATGGGTTCTCTGTTGTCATTGTTCCTCTAGCCGCAGCCTCTCTGCAGAGCTCACCAATGCCACAAGCAGCTCTAGGTGACATGGCGTTGCTTAAGCTGCTGACAGTACTCTGAAGAAGAGTATCCTGTGCAGAGAAGTTGCGTACTTGGGTACATGGGTCTCGTTTATGCGCCTTTCCTGTTAGATAAAAGGTCTGTTTAAACAGTATAAATGCTGTGTGAGACATAGTGTTTGGTAGTTTAGCAGGTATCAGTGGCTTTCATATCTGGAATGGCGTAATTAACATTAAAAATTAAGTATACCTTAAATTTAGCACTAAAATTTTCTGAAGTAAATTTAGAAGAACTGGCACAAGCACTCTTCGGGTGAGCAATAACTGTGTGCATAACTGAGGTGATGATTACAGAAAGGAATGATGTGTAATTCTGTAAAATACATATGAAAAACACATAAACATACTACATTTATGTATGTTTAATGTCTCTATTAAATATAGACATTAATGTGTAATTAATGTAGTCACATATATACCCGTGTGTTCATCATACCCTCATGCATGAAGCATATTTTAAATATTTTTTATGAAAAGAAGACAGCCTCTGTATCTGACCTTTCAACTATCTCATTAGGACCAGGAAGTGAATTTGGACATCATGTGTGACTTGTCTAGTGTAATCGCTGAGCCTAACATCTTCCATCAACACTAAGGCTAGCAGCACCAGAGTCATTCTATCTTCGCAGAGCATCTCTGCCAGTGTGGCACAGCCCTGCCTTTGGGGCTGCAAGCTTCATTCTCACCTTTATCCTTTTGGGCTTGTCTGTTTGAGACGGGTGCCCAGCAGTGATGCTTTTCGGTCAGGAACTGATTTACCTAATTTGGCTGGACTAGAATAGCAGAAACCGTGTGTGTGTGAGTTACTAAGTTCCAGCTATCAGGCTTCACTTTGACATTTCTCAGGGCTAGGGCGTCTGTCTTCTGACTTGGGCCAATCATTTAACATTTAGCATTTGTAATTGCAACGTCAGTCTATAAATTACAGCCTCAGCAAAACCCCAGTGCATATTCTGGAAGTTGGACTGTCATTTTCAGAGAAGGCATGCTTTTGTCCACTGTAAATACGTAATACAAAATTTCTGAGTTGTCAGTTTCCTTTTTCAGTCATCATTGCTTCTTTGCGCTCATATAGTCTCACAATGAATAAAGTGATACTCCTGTTCTTTATCCTCCTGCTCAGAAGAAAGGAAGATTAGGAAGTTGGGAAGAACTGGTGAAGAGCACAGGCAAAAAATCCCTGTCTTCGCCTTTAATCAGTTGCATAACTAATTGGCTGGAATTTGTAGATTCTTGCCTGTCCCTTAAAATAGAACCTGGGTGTAGTGGTGGTGGTACTTTCTGAAAGGAGAGCCTGTACTTCCTAAAAATAAAGTTAATTTATCAGTGTAAGCAGTATGGAGTACCAGCATGTAATCTGCTCCATCTCCAGTGGAATTCAGAACTCCTTGTCATTGGTCAGGATGAAGTTGTGAAACCCAAGTAGATATTTTTAGCAGATTTCAGTAAAATAGGTTCTTGTAAAACTGATTTTTGCCCTGTCTGACAGGGCATTTTTTCTTTGTCCTCTGTCATGTTGTTTGAAAGACTGAATGCAGGAAATAAACTGGTTTGGTTGTTTGTGACTCTATTGAATGACAGAAGTTGCATGGAAATCCAAATATACTGAAATAGTGTTAATTGTACATGTACAATATTCTGGCTTGTATTAGTCATTCGAAATATTTCCTCCTCTGAAAAGGCTGACAAGAAAAAGATTTGCATTATGCAAAAACTTATACATGATTTGACTTCATGTGACTTGACAAACTGTGGAAATAATATTAACTACCCACTTGGTAGGACTGGAACTTTCTTCTGCTTTGTTTTATTCCCCAGAATTAAAAAGTGTTTTTAGGTCTGAAAGTTAATTTATATGACTTCTGACAGGACAAAATGGATGGAGTTAAGATTAGAGGATAAGTCTTAGATTTGTGACACATTATTTCTTTCAGCTTCTCCTTGTGTCTTTCTCAACCATAGTATTGTTCATACCAGTCAAGCTGGATTTATCTGTGATTACGCACTTAAGTTCCATTAATGCAAAGATTTTTTGTTTGTTTGTTTTAGCTGACAAGATTATATAATTTCTGTGCCTGGTCTGTGTGGCACAGCACAAATGACCCATGCAAAACCCTGTGTTGGAGTGCTAGAAGTTTCTGATAGCTGCAGCAACTTGCTTAGAGCATGTTAAAGCAGTCAGCAGTACAAACTGTCCTTCACTTGGTTTCCCAGAATGGAATACTTTGCAGGGGGTTTGTTATTGAAATTTGTTTCATCAGTGTTTTACTGATAGATCTTTAGCAAGATGTTGTCTTCATGTTGCTGCTGGCTAACGTGGTGTACTTTCCTCCAGCTCAACCTGGTCCTGCACCAACCCAAAGTGTCTTGAAGTGGATGGAGGGTAGAGCCATGCTGCCGCTGACACTGTGTGATACCTGGGAATCTTTCTGAAACCAATCTAAGGCTAGCTTTCAGTTTTGAAAGACATTTTACCCCGGCATCAGAAGCATCTTTGGAAAAGTGGAGTTCATGAATGTAGTTGTTCTTGGCATTACTAGAGTTAAGTGAGATTAACTTGAAGGCAGTGGAACTGCTGATTCTGCCCTAGGCTGTCTTTCAGGGCAGACAGAACTGGTTCCTGAATGCCGTCTGTCTCTGTGGCTGAGGCAGTAGCGCAGGCAGATTCTTGTGTTACCAGGGTGCTCGAAACCTGTACTTCAAAGCTGATGTACTGGCAACAGTTTAAAACTGAAGTCTGGTCATCTATGAGCTCTCTGAAAATAAAGGTTGCTTTGACTGCTCTTGTGACAGCAAGAATTTTTTTATCACCAACTCTGTAGTTCAAAAAATCAGTATTTTCTTCAAATAGAAACTCTTAATTTACCACAATACAGAAAATGGTATTTTTCTAAAGATATCTTACAAAACCATTGAGCTGTGGCTTGTGGCCTTAAAGTCGAGGCTTTTATTTCCTCTAAATATACTCTGTTCTGTTTTCTATGTGTCTGCCATGTTGAATAAGTAACAGGCAGTGGGCACAGAACCAGGACTTGTGTCTCATGCACCATGTAAAACAAAACAGACAGCTCTTTCAGTTGTGAGGCTAGGATGCCATCAGGGGCTTCTTCTGCAGTCACAGAGCTGGAAGGGAGGTGCTAGAATCCTGAAATAGAGCTGCAACTTCTAACACAAAACATGCTAAGGGTTTTCTTCTTACATATCATATGTACTATTCTAGTGCCTCCTTGGTGTCTTCTGTAAAGCAGCCTCACCTTTAAAATTTCTGGTTGACTTGCCTCAGGTTCCTCCTGAGCCATCCTGCAGCCTCCCTGCTCTGTTCCCTTCTTTGCTGTCCTTTACGCGCAGCATTCTCTCCCATCATGTCCAGAGTCTTCTTGCTCTGCCTGCTCTGACACTACAGCTCTGCTCAGCTTTGGCATGGGCACTGGTACACGTGGGTCTGCCACCTCTCTCTGAGCAGTGCTTCACCTGTGAGCAGGCACACGGGCTTGGTATCGAGTGCTCGCTCAGCAAGCTTGCCAGTGACACCAAGCTGTGTGGTGCGGTCGACACGCTGGAGGGAAGGGATGCCATCCAGAGGGACCTGGACATGCTTCAAAACTGGGCCTGTGCAAACCTCATGAAGTTCAATGAAGCAAAGTGCAAAGGTTGTGACAATCCCAGACACAGCTACGGATTGAGGGGAGAAGTGATTGAGAGCAGCCCTGAGGAGAAAGACTTGGAATGATGGTTGATGAAACCAACCACATCCTGGGCTGCATCAAAAGAGGTGACCAGCAGGTCAAGGGAGGTGATTCACTCCTCTTCTCTGCTCTTGTGAGACCCCACCTGGAGCACTGCAAGAAGGACATGGAACTGTTGGAGCAAGTCCAGAGGAGGCCACAAAGTTCATAATGAGACAGGAAGAGAGAGTTGGAGCTGTTCCAAGCTGGAGAAGAGAAGCTTGCCTTGAAGACCTCATGACAACCTTCCAGTATCTGAAGTGCAGCCACAGGGAAGCTGGAGCCGGACCCTTCATCAGGAACTGTATTGATAGGACAAGGGGGAATGGCTTCAAACTGAAAGAGAATAGATTTAGATTAGATGTTAGGAAGAAATTCTTTACTGGGGTGGTGAGACACTAGAACAAGTCACCCAGAGAAGCTGCGGATGCCTCAATCGTGGAAGCGTTCACCGCTAGGTTGGACAGGACTCTGAGGAACCTAGTCTAGTGAGAGGCACCCCTGATCATGGCAGGGGTATTGCAACTAGATATTCTTTAAGGTCCCTTCCAACCCAAGCAGTTCTATGATTCTACGACATTCAGGCGCTCATAGGATACAATGGCTAATCAATGGCATGCCCGGGCGGTGTGCTATGTGTCTGTGTACTGTGTATGAGAGAAAGAGAGAGAACAGAACCCTGTGAGAGTAAGTTAGCTGACTTACACAATTTTCTGGCCTGATACCTTCTCATCAGCAGTAGATTTGAGTAATTCACCAAAGTAATGCTACTACTGCAATTAAAAGAAGGATTATTTGCAAACACAAATTATTTTGGATCACACTTCCGAGAATACATCAGATGGTTCATTTCATGCTACACGTTCCTTAATTCAGGGATAATTTATCTAAATTTTGTGGCCTGTCTGTTCAAAGGCATGATTTGACACCTCTCAAGGTTGGTGTGCCGAACTTTTCCAAATCTGCAGTTGAACAGCTATTGCTTTATGGGCTGATCAGGGATACCTTGTGCCTGGGACAGATAATGGTTATTGAACCCCTGAACAGTGACACATGTGTTTGTGTCCCACCTCTGTCCCACCCATGTATGCTGTCAACTGCTGGTTCTGACAGATAAGAAAATACCCCTGCTGTTTTGCAGGAAAAATGGATTTTGTGCATGTCTGAAGAAACCAACTCCTGTGATGTCATCTGCCAACAATGGGTTAAAATTACCTACCTGTTGAATTGAAGAGGTACAGTTGATTATTTTCTTTCTAGCTTGTCCTTGCTAAGTACCTAGAGGGTAGTATTTCAGTGAGAGTTAACTGGATCCCTTTCAAAACGTAGATGTTGATCTTTCCCTCTTTAGGGTTCTTTTGCCTTAAGCAAATGCCACTTCTCAGATGTTTTCTGTTTTGATTCTTAAATACTGTGATAAATGTTAGGGTCTGTTAAGTTTCAACTTTCTATTTTTATCCATTGGTAAACACTATACCAGATGTGGGTGTGAAGGACCCTGAGAAGCTGAGGGAGTTCTGCTTTTATTCAACAATTTTAGCTTTCATAACTGAGCATTTAATCTCATTTTGTAGGGTTGTGTATGTGCTGTTTTGGGGTTTTTTAAGAGTTGAGAAAAACAGGCTTACACAACTTAGTTTGCATAAGTGCAGTGAGTCATTCATATTTTATTTTTGCGTGCCTCTGTGTGTGTGTGTGTTGTATTGCTTTATATAACCTATCTTTGAAAAAGTACTACTGTGAATGCTAAGAATATATTTCTCCTGTAAAACAAAAAAAGAAATATGCCTATTAGGAAGATAGCTTCTTGGTGATATCTCCTCATAGATAGTGTTCTCCAGGAGGGCACTTTGGTGATTCTTCTTAAGGCAGTGGTTCTTTGGTGGCAAAGTTTATGCTGGTACATGAAAGTTTAAGGAGAAGGCTAGGTAGCTCTATGCTTTCCTTTTTGTGAGCAGACCTGAGAGTAACTCCACATGATAATGTTGGCTATATATATATATATGTGTGTATATGTATATATCCATATATATTTATGTAGGAGTTTCAAATGTGTGTAGTCCTTTCAGCATACAGTAGCTTCTGCTTCCTACCGTTTAGGGAAGAGTGAAGCTTCCAGAGCAGTGTACTTCTATGCATTGCTGAAAGAAATCTGAGGCTTACATCCCTCACATAGCTATCAGACAAGCATCCTGCATCAGGCACTCTTATGAAGAAGTTCTCTGGAAGGCTTCATCTATTTTGGCATTGCTTCTCTGCTTCTTATGATCAAGTATATCGTGAATGTCTGCTTGGAGTTTATTGTTTGGAATGCATTTACAGGTATTAAGTGTCAGTATACTTTAAGTACTAGAATTGCTAATGTATTTTATTTTATGGTTTAATGTTTCAGACGTGTTTTTCTTTGACATCTGATGGATGATGTTGTAACTATGGCATGGAACTCACTGTTAGTTTTTCCAGAAAGGGGGAATATGTTTCATTGGTGCAGAGGTGTGTGCACAGGTCTTCTTACCCTGTGGCTCTTCTGAGGCTTGCCACTTCGTTTCTCCCCAGCTCTCTGCTGTATCATCATGTTTCCTGATCTGATGTGCCTCCTCTCTGTCAATGCTAGAAATCCCTCCCAGCACGGAAAGTTCTCCGCAACAGTTTCATACTGATTACTTCCATGTATATTCAGAAATCCCTCCTATCTGCTCTACTGCCCCATGTTTTACCAAATCAGATGGAGGACTTCTTCCTCTCTATAACATAGTTTTTATTTCCATTAACACACATCACAGTTTTTATTTTATTTCAGTGCTATCCTATATTTTATTCAAGTAGCATTGTTCACTCTTGTGGCAACATTTTAATGACTCCAGTAAACACTAAAATAGAGAAACTGCGTTTGCTGTCCAATCCAGAGATGTTTGCCATTGCAAAATAAGGCAGTATTCATCTACTACCTAGTCAGCAGATAAGGAGTATCTGGGGTCCACAGAAGTACCATGAAACATTCAGGTACTGCTTTGAATTGTCTATGGTAGTGTACTCAAAAGAACATTAAACAATTAGAATCATAGAATGGTTAGAGTTGGAAGGGACAGTAAGATCATCTGGCTCCAATCCCCGCTTCCATGGGCAGTGATACCCTCCACTAGACTAGGTTGCTCAGAGCCCAGTCCAGCCTGCTCTTGAACATTTCTAGGGATGGATAATCTACTTCTCTGGGTAACTTGTTCCAGTGCCTCACCACTTTCACAGTAAAGAATTTCTTCCTAATACTTAATCTCAGCCTAGTCTCCTTCACCTTAAGGCCATTCCCCCTTGTCCTGTCACGACATGCCCTTGTGAAAAGTCCCTCTCCAGCCTTCTTGTAGGCTTCCTGTAGGTACTTGAAGGCTGCTGTAAGGTTTCCCTGGAGCATTCTTGTCTCTAGGGTAGGAGAGATGCTCCAGACCTCTGAACAACTTAGTGTCTCTTGTCTAGATCTGTTCCAACAGGACCATGTCTTTCTTTTGTTGGGGACCCCAGAGCTGGATGCAGTGTTCCAGGTGGGGTCTCACAGAGCAGAGCAGAGGGGCAGAATCCCCTCCCTCTCCCTGCTGGCCACGCTGCTCTGGATGCAGCCCAGAACAGGTTTGGCTTTCTGGGCTGTGAGTGCACATTATTGAGTCATATTGAGCTTTTCATCCACAAACAACCCCAAGTCTTTCTTCCAAGGTCTAGTCTCAGTCCATCATCATTAAGAAATTGGTTTCACATAAGGAATTGTAGTACCTGTCTAGCTTCAAAAATATGAGCAGATTTCATGAATACACTTGTATGTGTAAAATCAGGTATACACTTTGTCATGTTCAGAAGAGCAGCTCAACTGGTTTGGTCTCTAATGCAATTAACATGCCCAAAGACAAAAATACTGGGTGGGAGTCATATAGATATAACTGTTTCCTCCCACAGCTTTGAGAATAAGGCATCTCCTTCACTCACCAGATAATAATTGGCATGACATCTGAAGATAAGGATCTCTGAACTTGTGGAACACTCTACAAATAAAAAAAAATTCCTTCACATACACACGAAAGCTGTAATTGTGAGTAACTTCATACTTAGTCCTCTTTTGCACATGGTTGCGGACAATCTCTCCATGGGCATAGCAGTTATTCTCAGCACTGCCTGATTGTCTCACAGGACCGCTTGTATGAGCAGGCAAATAACTAAATTGCCTATGCCTTTGTATTAATCTGACCTCAAATGTTAGATGTGAGAAACAGGAGGCTCTTAACAATAAAATTGCAGCCTTTTTTTTAACACTCATTCCTCTGTTTCTAATCAGTCCTTTGTCCCTAATGGGTATTATCCTTGTGTACATTTTTATACCCATGCTGCATAAGTCTATTAGAGAGTCACAGAATGGGTCAGCTTGGAAGGGACTGCAGTGGGTCATCTGGTCCAACCTCCCTGCTCAAGCAGGGTCATCCTAGAGCACGTGGCACAGGATTGTGTCCAGATAGTTCTTTCATATCTCCAGTGAGGAAGATTCCACAGCCTCTCTGGGCAAACTGTGCCAGTGCTTGGTCACCCACACAGTAACGAAGTTCTTCCTCAAATTCTGGTGGAACTTCCCGTGTATCAGTTTCTGTCTTTCATCCTATTGCTTGGCACCACTGAGAAGAGCCTGGATCCATCCATCCTGTGACATGCTCCCTTCAGATACTTGTAGACATTGATAAGGTCCCCTCTCAGTCGTTTTGTCTCAAGACTGAACAGGCCCAGCTCCCTCATCCTTTTCCCTGTAAGAGAGATGCTCCAGTCCCGTCATCATCTTTGTTGTTCTCCACTGGACCCACGCCAGGAGCTCCATGTCTCTCCTGTACTGAGGCGCCCAGAACTGAACACAGCACTCCAGAGGAACCTCACTAGGGCTGAGTAGAGGGGCAGGATCAGCCTCCTCAACCGGCTGGCAATGCTTTCCCTAATGCACCCCAGGATCCAGTTAGCCTTGTGGCCCCCAGGACACACTTCTGGTCATGGACAGCCTGTTGTCCACCAGGACCCCCAGGTCCTTCTCCACAGAGCTGCTTTGCAGCAGCTCAGTCCTTAGCATGTGCTGGTGTTATTCCTCCACAGGTGCAAGACCCTGCATGTGCCTTTGAACTTCAGACAGTTCCTGTCTGCTGATTTGTCCAGGTCCTTGTGAAGGGCTGCACAGCCCTCTGGGGTATCGGCCCCTCCTCCCTTTGTGTCATCAGGAAACTTGCTAAGGAGACATCTGGCCCTTCATGCAAGTAATTAATGACTAAACAACATTGGGCCCAGTATGGAACCTTTCGGGACACGATTAATGACAGGCCTCCATCTGGACCCTGTGCCACTGATTATGACCCTCTGAGATCTGCCGTTCAGGCAGTTCCCAAGATACATTGTTCACAGAAGTCCATAATGTAAGCCAGCCATCTCAGTGTACTACATCCAGTACTAGGAATTTAAAAAGTCTTGCTAGAAGGTGAATGGCCATTTGCATGAAAGGATGGTCCTGTAATGATACACTTGTGGGCTCTCTAGACACAAAGATAAGAGACTAGATAATCAGGGTGGACTGAGCACTCCAGAAATCATATGGTTTATTCAGGGAAATATACCCTCCGTTCTTAAAAGTCATTGAAGCTTGAGTTGAAATTAAACACTTGCTTCCTGCTAATGCCATTTTGCAGATTTTTTCATATACTTTAGTGAAGAATCAAAGATTTTATTACTTACAGAAAGAAAAAATTAACAGGCAGGGCATTAAAGGAAAGAACAAAAGCTCTACAAGACTCAGATTAATCTTTCTCATTTTTTCTGTTGCACGCTCATCTGACTGCTTGAACACCATTCTCTAGATCTAAATTTTTAGCAAATGGGTTTTAGAAATTTCACAGAAGTTCACAGAAAGCAAGTTAACTTTCTATAACCATGATAAAGTACGAATAATTACATTTTAAGTGACCCTTATGATAAGTTTCCAGCTGCCTGGAGTAGAAATCTGGGTCACAACTTCACTGAGAAATGATGTAAGACATCAGTACACTGCTGTATTCCAGATAAAGCAAATGGCCCTCTTCCTACCAAAGTCAAAGGAGTGATCCTGCTCATGATCATGAGTTTGTTCTGAGTTTGTCTGAACTTAGTGATATGTTTTCTATGCACAAACTAGAAGGCTTGCTAAGCTTTTTATTATATTCTTTACTTACTGACTTGTCTTTTCCTCCTCTTAATTTTAATGGAATTTTTTAAGATTGCCTTGTATGTGGCAGGAAAACTGACTCAATCTATTTTGAATATCAGTGAGATGAAATTTATATGAAACACAGTATGTCCTTCATCTTAACCCACTACCTTGAGCAAGTCATTGCTGCTATTTCTAAAAATACATGGCCAGCAAGTCACAGTGGTAGAATAGCATGGGTATCAGCTTATTTCAAAAGTTTACTTATAAAGCTTCTTCTGAAAAGTTCCAGAGAAGCATGAAGAATTTCCTATCAGAATTGAGGAGAAGAGCATTCATTTACATGTTCTTTGGGTGGATTTTTGGCACTAATGTAGCCTGGGATGCAGAAGCCACCCCATGCCAAGCTCCTGCAAGAGTATCAGATTACGTTAATGACATATAGGGAAGCAGGTATTCAGCACTACCAGCCTTGCTCTGGGTCACAGGAACAGGCTTGAAATAACGTGTATGAAAAGTCCTTCTTAGAGGTACGTGGGAAGGCAAAAATAAGCTTCAGCAACCTATTATTGGAGACTTCTTCTTGAACCACTTTTTTTATTTGTGAGCCAAATACTGCAGTAATTAAACTGCAAAGTGAAGGGAATGTGCTTTGCTTTTAGTGGAAATTAACATTGGTTTTCTCCAGGCATTCAATCACTTAACTCAGTTGTCTTTTTATATTATTCAAATGTGATACACATTAGTTAAACATAAGTGGTTGAAGAATCTTGTTGCAGAATGCCTCTTGAGAGAGAAGTATGTTATAAACATTTCTACTAATGGAATATTTATGTTAATGTAAATTAACTCCATAAGGGTGGCAAATCCTTTGAAAGGTGAATGTGAAATTCCTGCTGCACAGTGGATGCTTTTATTATTTTGCTACTTGTACAATACAAAGAGTGGTGAACAGGCTGCTGCTGTAGCTATCAAGGAATCTGCAAATGCAGATTTGGTGACCCTCAAGAATGAAGGCCTTCACACAATGAAAATATAATGCAGATTTGTGTGATGCTGAAGACAGGAAGGACATTTTGCAGAAATAATTGTAAGAACCATGATCTGAGAAGAAATGCAAAGTGAACTGAATCTGTAGAGGAGTAGAGCAAAACAAAGAGCTACAGCTAGCAGGTAGCAGATTAAATGAGAATGATAGAGATAGTGATCATTTTGAAGTGGGTGATCAGTTGCCAAGAATATTAGGGATAAGGACCTAAGAATGACAAGAAAGACCACAGTCATTTTTATCTCTGTTTCTGTAATCCAAGGTATGAGCATTTGCTTAGAGTTGTGAGATCTGACAAATGCTGGAGTGATGCAGGGGACTGGTAGCAGACTTTGCCTGGAAAGCATTTCCATTGTTATAGCTGAATTCAAGACCAAAACACTTTTCAGAAAGTGGAAGCAGCTGCTTTGTAATCCCCTTCAGATAACCTGTCTGCAATCTTTGAGTTTTTGTATTTTCAGATGTATATATACATATGTGCATACATACGTGGTGCACACCTGAATCCTGCCGTGAGGAAGGGGTTGGGCACACCAGCTTTTGAGATGGTGGAATGGCAGAGGCGGGTGCACCATCGTTTGGGAGGTAGTGCAGCAGGCAACAGAGCCCTGTTTTAATGGTCTCCAGTGCTCTCCCTCTGCTCTTGAACATACAAGGAAACAGAAGCCCTGGAGGTTAGGGAAGGGCAAAGTCCAGTGAAGTTGTGCCCAGGGTCTCAAAGCACGTGGGGATTTACCCAGCTGCCTGTTTTGAAGTCCCCTATCAAATGTAAGAACAACCTGCTAAAAAACTTTTGATTCTTCAGCAATTTTGTTTGCTTGTTTGTATTTGCAGTATGCAAATTTGTTACTAAAATTATTTATATTGCACAAAGTGCTCTATCAACTGTGTTTTATTAATTCAGGAATGGCAGTGATAAGATCTAGTTCTTTCCAAAGAATTTGGTATGCCACATCTCCCAAATGGGATCAGATTACAAAGACAGTTCGGCTTCCAGTTAGGCTCTTCAGTGAAGTGATTAGATTTTTGACAGCACTCAGCATCCAGTGGGTCTGGTGTTCATTTTCAGGAATGGGAGCTGGTGAGCACTTCTGAAAATGTAACCTTTTGTACTTAAATATTTGTGTGTTTCCTTCCAATTCCATTTTTCATGAAGTTATGTGATATTTTTTGTTGTTATTTTCAGAGTTTGTTTCCTTGCTTAATAAACAAAACTAAATAGTTCTGCAAGAGTCCCACTGCTTTTCTGTGCAGTGGGATTTTCATATTTTTGTGATTATTTGTTCATATTTTTGTGATTTTCATGATATTTAAACCCCAAGTGTTCATAAATAAGTACACAAAAGAAACCACAAATATAATGATGAGTTACACGGTAGTGATAACTCCAAGTACAAATACTAAATTTAACATGTAAGTTGTTATTTGTATAGTATTCATGTTATTAACATGAATGACTGATGAATCACAGTGAATCCACAAACATATGCTGAACTGGGATTTTTGCACATGTAAATCCGTTTGCCTTAACGCCTCGTTCCTTGGATAAATACGGCAGTTTTATGTTTTATCTTTCCAAGAACTACAGATTACTTTCTTCCAATGGAAGTCAGTATGGTGGCCTAACATGAAATATTCCTCTCTTCCAGATTTTTCTTGAAAGATCCTCTCAGTTTCAGGTGTTGTGGCAGTTGTTAGGTTCCAATTCCTGATGCATACCTGTGAATACTTTAAAAATATACATTGTACAGCCAGACTGGTATGCTGATGATGCCAGATGAGTCCAAGATACCTCTAAATCACTCTCACCAGTGTCATCTTACTTATTAAATAGTCTTTCTTATTGTCTTTCCACACAACTCTATCTTCACCCTGACAGCTCTGCTTCCAGTCTTCATGGTGCACATCATGCCTATGGCATTGATGATCCACATCTCCCAGCTGCTCCCTACACATTGATGCCATTTGTGAGCTTCTCATTCCAGTGCTTCCCAAAGACCTGCTTTCTATACTGTGCCAAAAAGGCACTCATTTCTGCATTAAATATTAGCAAGAAAAGCCAGTCATGATTTCTCATGTTCCATTGTCCTTCCTCATGCCAGCTGTCTGACTTTTATTACATTACCTTTGTCCTCCCTGTGTTTGTCAGGTTGACTTCTGTAGTTTGGATGTGTTGGTGAACAAGTAGCAACTCTTTTCCTTGCCACTGCAGCATGTTTGGCATGTTCTGGAGTCTTAGTTTTGATATAGGTAGTGATTAATAGTTGCAACAATTCATGAACTGCTACTGGTCTATGTCAGCTGTCTTAGCGGTCTCTATTTAAATCTTAAAAATCAGTACCTAGGCAATAAGCACGGTCAGCCTGCAAGTCAAAGTGAAGGCAAGCAATGAGCTGTGACTTATTTTCTCTAAATTCTTTTTTAAGTGCTACCTCATCTTCCCATGCCGCCCCCACCCCCTTTGTGTGTTCACATACTCATTGCCGTCTTGGTCTGACTCTGAGCTCAGTGTGCCAGGGACTCTTTATGCTGGTATTTACTGCTACACACTATTAGCACAGTGTTCCATAGCTTGTGTCCTCGCAGAGTTCCTGATTGTGATGCTAATGCTGTGCTACTCAGGATATAAAAATGGCAAAGGTGGCATGAGATGGAGAGGCATGGAAGCATTATGCTGATCTTTGTTCCCTGGAAGTGCAATCAGTAGAAAGGGGTGCGTAGGATACAGGTGCAACGAGGGTCTTCAGTTCCCCCTTCCTCAGCTGAGCTCTATCTTGTTTCATGTCTGTTCAAAGGGTTTCATTCCTCAGGACAGGCTGGCTGGCCGCTTTCGCAAACACTCAGATCAGTTTCAGCACATGAAAAAAGAAAAGGTCTGGTTGCATGGATCTGGGAGAGAGGCAGCAGTGCACAGCTCCAGCAGAAAGCTAACCTTTCCTTCCACTGTTTTCCTGCCTTCTCCCCTCCTCCTACTGAGCCCTGCAGAGAGATTAGCGATCAAACTGTAAATTCCCCAAGTACAGAAACTAGTAAACCTCCCATCCACTCCCCAAGAGGACATGTATGCTGGCAACAGTCTCATTCAATCTGACACCTGTTTCACTTTAAAACAGACCCCTATAAATAGAGTGAATGTAACCCTAGGTGGCATTGCAAAATATTATGGAAAATACGGCTTACAACCCTGAGAAAAAGGGGGAGTAGAGAGAGTGGGGGTGGACAAAAAGACACTATCTACCATAAAAACCTGGCAGCTTCATGCAAGTGCTGTTGCTTTTAATTTAAATGCTCATTTCTTATTCTATTTTCAGATCCTCTCTGGGATTTTAGGAATGTTGAGACGTGCTGGTTATAAAGCCCTAAGTACAAAATGGTCACGGATGGCTGGAATGAGGCATGTTCTAATGGAAACAAATCACTTGTCAGTAAGCAGCCTTCAAACTTTTGAACAAAGCTCAAAAGGGTCAGGGAAAAGACATGTTTGTTGATTTTAAATGGCTGGATGCAGGTCATCAGGAAGGCATAGACTTCAATATTGTCGAAGTAACTCTTCAGTTCTATGTAAAATTAGAGTTTTAAATGAGGTTAAATACTTTGATGGCAACCACAAATGGAATGAGCAACTTACATTAAACAGAAAGCTTACACATTATAAAGTGAAGCGTGCATAATACCAAAATGAAAAGCACATACATCACTGCAAAACACCACAGAATGGAGCTCAGTTGTGGGAATTACATTTAGGTATATAGACATGAATGTTTGTTAGGAAGACTGTGCTACATCTACTGAAATTTAGAAGGGTGACCAGTATTCCTGTAAGTGTCTGTGATTCATTAATATTTTTATTAGTTAAAATAGTGTACCTTAGATTTATAGTGATTTGATGATAAATCCAAATCCCAAGTCTGTTTATTTACCTTTCTGTAGGTTTTAACTCTAAGTGAAATTCTTCATTTCTTAAAATATTTGCTTGCAAGACCCATAATGAGGTTCATGACCCCTGGAACAACTATAATGAGGGATCAGCCCATCTTTTTCCTGTGTAATATTTTGTGTTGCTCTGTAAAATGCATAATGTTGGTCTGTAATAAGTTGTATAAGGTGGATGAATTATAGTCCTTGCGGAACATCATGTTGTATCTCCTAATTCTACTCTAGTTTGGTTTCATAAGAAAATGAGGCTTATGCAATCTTTCTTTATGATCAGTCTGTCTGTCTGCTGCTCGCCCTCACAAGCAGCTTGTGAGCTTGTTCAGTCTTCAGCTGGATTTGAAGAGTGTTTGCAGTTAATTATATTTTGTCTAGATTTGTGGAAACTGCTTTCTGTCTAGAAGAAGAGAGGCAGAGGCAGTGCCTCTGCAGAGGGGAAGGCGGGTAAAGAAGTCAGATAAGCAGTCAACACAGGGCTTCTTGGAACAGTACACACTGTTTTGTGCATAAAGGACCCAGTGAGGACTGATGAGACAGATTTGGGCACAGATGATGGGAAAGAAATCTGAAGGGACAAAGATTTGACCTCCATTAGTAACCAGGTTTCATTTCAGTCTTCATGGAATAATTTCATTTTCATATGGAAAACAACAGCAGGAGAAAAGGGAATGACTCTGTGTGGTAAAATGGTATCTGTGAGCTTCAAAGCACAACGCAGTCTTTTGGTGTTTCTGAGGTTTACTCTGCTAAGTAAACATTATTCTGCTTTCAAAGGGAAGAAACTCAGATTCTTTCTTCACAGAGTTTTGACTTGCTCAAAGGCACCAAATGACTCAGCATCAACCAGGTATAGCATACAGACATGTTTGTGTAGCTTAGAATCATATAATCATTTAGGTTGGAAAAGACCTCTAAGATCATTAAGTCCAAATATAACCCTAAGACTGCTAAACCCACCACTAGATCATGCCTCTGAATGCCACACCTACACATCTTTTAAGTACCTCCAGGGATGGGGATGACTTAACCACTTCCTGGGCAGCCAGTTCCAATGTTTGTCCTTTGCTGAAGAGATTTTTTCCAATATCCAATCCCTCCACAAACTGAGGTGCAACTTGAGGCTATTTCATCTCATCCTGTCACTTATAATCTGGGAGAAGAGGCAAACCCCCACCTTGCCACAGCCTACTTTCAGGCAGTTGTAGAGAGCAATACAGACTCCTTTATCCAGGCTAAACAACTCCAGCTTCCTCAGCTGTTTCTCATAAAACTTGTTCTCCAGACCCTTCCTCAGCTCCACTGCCCTTCTCTGGACAATCTTCAGCACCTCAATGGCATTCTTGTAGCAAGTGGTCCAAAACTGAACACAGGATTTGAGGTGTGGCCTCACCAGTGCCGAGTACAGGGGCACAGTCGCTGCCCTGGTCCTGGCCAATGTGGCCAGCAGCTTACATAGATCTTCACCCACCACATACATGTCCTAGCCACACCAAACATTCTCCTTCCTCAAGGCCCATCAGTGCTTATCAGTGCTCATCAGTGCTCCCCATTCCTGCTTTGTGTGTTGCTCTTTGGGTCCTTTAAGTCTGTATGAGTATTGCAGGAGGAGAGCATTGCCTGTTCAAGCCCAGCAATCTCTTGCCATCCACAAAGGCTGTTGTATGTGTTGCCATAACAAGGAAAACATCTTCCAAATGCCACTGGTTTTATTGCTTTTCTGCTAGAAATGAGGGCATACTGCTGAAGAAGGATTGCAAAGCAGCCTGTAGAGACAAAAGCGCTCCTGGTGCCTGAGTTGGCTTTGTTTGAAGTTAACTTGGGGTTGTCCATAATATCCTGCTCTGCTCACCTGCCTTAGTTATGGCAGCTGATAGTGATTTTTCATACTGCTCTTCTTTCCTGACCTATCCATCTTGTGAAGGACACTCTGAGACCATGGGTGAGGAGACCATGGGAGACACTCCATGTCTTCTCTTCAGATGCTACCCTGCCTGGATGAAAGCTTATCAGCAGTTTGGGTTTCTCAGCATTGGTGCAGATGGGTTTGCAAACACCTTATATTTGCATTAGGAATGACATTGGCGTTACATACGGAGCACTGCTTCAGTCCTACTGCACCACTGAAACTGTGTTGGAGCTAGGGGATCCATTGCAGACTACTCTGGGTCCTGGGTTAGAAGAGGCAGGAGGCAAGGACTGAAATTCCTTCCAGTACTATGATTAGTTTGTATACAGAACTGGGAAAATGCTAATGTTGGGGTAGGGGGAAGTCAGATGTACTACTGCAAATTGCTGCTGTGTTTTCCACTAAGACAAGCTGATTTCTCTTTGCCCAAATAAGCATCAGATAGGGAAAAACACTTAGAAAACTTAAGCCTTGATACTACATTCATTTCTGGGACAGAATTATGCCTGCTGCTCATGTGAATTGAATTTAACGTAGGCATACGCACACACACAGAGTTTTTGGGTTTTATCACATGGCTGCCAAAAATAACAGTGAAACACGTAAGTTAAGCATGCTGTTATAACACAATGGCACTTCATTACTGTTCAGGGCAGCTCAGATTTCCTTCTGAGCCTATCACCAGCAGGCAGTAATGGAGGAGTACAGAGGGCAAATGAAAAGAACAGTGCAACCTCATGGCATTTTATCCTAAATGTCAGGCATGGTCAGTCTTCCCTGTTGAGTTCCCCAGTTCATGGATTTAGCATCTTCTGGAATTATCTCTCACAGTGTTCAATTTAACATAAATAAGGTAATATCAAATTGTTTGCTCCTGGAGAGTTTTTTTCCAAATTACAACAGTTGGCCTTATAGATAATTTCTCTCCAATCAGCAGAGTTTCTCTTTCCTCTGTAGCTCTTATTCTAATCATATTTTCATGACTTGCTACTTCTCTGACTTTCAATTAACACTTCATTTATGTTCTTTACTTAGACACTGTAGGTGTAGCCTTTTGAAATTTTTCCCTAATGTGATTTTAGTGCTGTCACTTCAATTAGGGGCATGGTAATGACTAACCTCTGCTCCTGCACCTCTGTTGCTATGTTGCATAATGACTTTTCAGAAGTTCTGAATTAATGCAGGTCAGTTGATAATTTGGGGCTACATGGCAATATGATGCCTAGAAAAAAATCCATTTATAATCTGAAAAATCTTATGGGAGGTTGCATAACCCGAGGAATATAATAGCTCATTAGCTAAAAGTCTGTAGTGTGAGGATGGGTAAACATGATTAGTATCACTGAAAAAAAACCCCCAACTTTATTTCTTAAGTACTCTTCTCACAATACAACATCATAGTAGCTCCAGAAAATAGTAGATGTTTCAAGGAAACCCTTTTGCTGTGAAATCCTGTCCCTTACCAATGCTCATCCTACATGTTGGCTCAGCGCAACCTCTGCTCGGAATTTCCTTGCTAACTGTGCCAGGTGTGGTGCTGTTGTAGAAATTCTTGCTGTGCCATTTGCTCCATTCTGGCCCGTTCTAGCCTGTATGCCATCCAGCAGCTGTCAACAGGCAAAGAAGAAAAAGTAAATCCCATTATTTCATTAGCAAGTAGATTTTTGGGAAGTTGATGGAAAAAAACACAGCAACTAAGATCTATAAATTTTGAGTGCATTTTCTGTTTAGAATATAAGGGGGTTTTCCACACTGATAACAAGATACTTTTTTTTTTTTTGCTCATTATGTAATGAGAATTCAAGATGAGATCATGATAGCAAGACCACAGCAGTTATCAGGGAGTGTCCTGGAGCACTGAGTAGCTGGCATGGTGGAGAGGGTTGTTATGAAATTGTTTTTAAAAATAATTCTGGAATCCTACCCCTCTTTCTGCTTATTTTAAGATTCGTATGCAATGTCTTGAATGTCTGTGTCCTGAATTATGTTGCTAGTAGATCCTCCCAGCTGGTCTGTCCAGTAACTGTTGACTAGTAGTATCATGTTTCTGTGTTAAAACTTTAAAAATAATTTAATGACAGCTATGTTTAGTGACATCATTTTAGCACCCATATGACTTGTCTGTCCCTTGCACTCTGCCTGAGACCATACAACAGCTGTGTTGTACCCATATATGTCCCCCCGCTTCAGGCACAGTCACATTTTTAGAAAGAGGGAATTATACTGTCACTGACTACTGCATCTCCCTCAGCTGCACAGGCTCTAGATCCACTACACCGATGCTTGAGCCTTGTTTAGTCTTCACAAATATTTGAAGAAAAAGCATTAAAAGTTTCCTAAAGGAAAGGCTGTACAGATTATTTTTAATAATATTTCTTTTAGGGTTGAAAACACAAATTTGGAGACAGAGGATTTCTTCTTAAAATACTGTGTTGCCTTTATTGTCACTTAAGTGCCGCAGAACAATATTACTAGGTTTATTCTATTAAGGAAGAATAGTGTTATCAAAATAATAGTTGAAAGATACTAATCTTCCACTAAAGAAAGCTTTTGCACAGAGAACCTCTGTTGTTCAGGGACACCTATTTCTGGAAACCTGCCTTCTGTACCTACCTGGTCTGCTATTTTTATGCTGCTGTGATTTGGTATCACTCTGCATTGTTAGTAATTCTTTTTATAGTAAGATAAAATGCTCCTCAGTTTCTGGTCAGAGTTTGCTCTTAGCTATGTTGCTGTCAGTTCAGGGTAAGTTGGCTAGTATTATTGACAGACACAGAGCTGTGAACAGAATTTGTTTGCCATTTTCTATTGATCAGAGATTTCTTTTTGTTCATTTAAGAATACATTCTTTTCATTTCCTTATGTAGTGAAATAGTGCTTCTCTTGGCCAACATTAGAATATTTTTCCATCAATTAAGAAAAGCTTTTGCTGCAGGTAACAGTGTAATCTCCTGATGCTTGTGGAAGGGTACTCTCTAAAATATGACTACTGAATGTGATATCTCATATGTCTCTAACTGGCATGTAATGCCTTATGTTTGTATTTCACAGGACACCTAGTTTAGAGGATGCTGTTGAAAGTTTTATACTATCTTTACCATGGGAGAGATAGGAGAACTACTTTTCCCACTCTGGCTTCAGTTCAGGTATAAAGTCATATCGTAGCCTTCAAGTCTGTGTAGCAAAGATGTCCAAGCAAAGTCCACTCAGGGCCATGCATAGATTTAACTGTTCCTGCTGTTTCTCCTTTTGAAGTTCAGGTTGCAGAGTGATTTGGTAGGTAAACCTGGCTATGCTGTCAGCTTCACCCTGGAGAGGATGATTTTTTAAAAAATCTGATTTAAGTATGACAGGCATACTTGAAAA
This sequence comes from Atrichornis clamosus, assembly GCA_013400975.1. Classification (NCBI taxonomy): domain Eukaryota; kingdom Metazoa; phylum Chordata; class Aves; order Passeriformes; family Menuridae; genus Atrichornis; species Atrichornis clamosus. The sequence continues at coordinate 22,387 of WBMZ01003525.1, read as the reverse complement.
ACCCGTCCTGAGGTGGCAGGTGACAAAACTGAGGTATTGATAAAGAGAAGAGGTGATAATACAACCTGTGTGACCAATTGTCAGAGCTGTGGTCTGTGCCTTCAGACAGATGAGCAGCAGCTAGGCTGCTAGGAAGGCTGTGTGGTCTGCCACAGCTGGCTGCTGGCTACTGGCTACTATTCCCATCTTGTTATAAAATTCATTCTGGTTAATAATAAATTCAGTTAAAGACTATTTAGGTAAAACAGCCTGACATGGCATTTCAGATACAGTATTCAGTTGGGAAGCCAAAGGATGCTTTTGCTCCCAGTTTCCTGTCTTGTTTTGTAACAGTAGGCAAATTGCCCATGCCTCCACTCAAAACAAATCCATTGTCATTCCTGCTTGTTAGGCAGACAAATTGCTTTGGGAAGAGGCTGTTTTTCAGGGTGTGCTTGTATGATGTCCAGATAGAAGGTACAGTAGAGAGATGAGGATTTAGTCACACTTACTAACTTTTCTCTAACAAAATCACTTCATTACATACCATGATTTTTAAAGGCAATATTTCCAAAAGGTAGGGGGGGAAAAAAAAACGATCCTTCAAATGCACTGCATAATGGTGATATAGAGCATCAAAGTTAGGATAAAGCACTTCAGAAAAAAAAGATCAGACATGTCCAAACAAACTGAAACATGCATTTGAGTTCCATAAAGAAAATGGGCACTGCAGGCATTTACCTGCATTTGTAAGTTCTAGCCCCCTGACTGATACTAAATGAGTAACTTCACAAAATAAGAAAAATCAGGTGCTTTAGTTACTCCACTCACTCACCTGATTTGGCTGTGCAACTGTAGCTGCCTTGCTGGTTGGCTGAGCTGTAATTCCAGGTAACAGAGCAGAAATTCTTAAAATATGAAAATTTGCAAATGACAGACCTTCTGTACCTGCCCTAGCCAAGCAAGCATTGTTTCACAGCTTTAGTGGATCACCTACAGACTTCTTCCCTCATATTGATAGACAGATTACTTCATGAAATAGGGATTGTGCACATATCCAAAAGCAACATAAATCCATTGCAGATTGGTTTTGCTGTTTCAGAAAGGATGTTCACATACACAGTCTTGAAAGAAGGTGGGAGTAAAGCCAATGTAGAATTAACCACACTGAATAACTTGCACATTTTCAATGAAGTCTTTCATATATTTTCTGCTTTGCAAAAGTGATCAAGGCCAAAACCAGCCACATCACTTGGATTTGCTATAATGAACTCCTGCTTCTCTGCAGTCTGAATCTAAGCCACTATCCTACACTTACCACATCATATGAAACCACTAACCCTAACCATGAGACCAGTACATTCATGTCTCTACAATATGTTCATTACACTCACATTAATAAATGAATATAATGTTACAATGCCTGTGCCATTAAACAACACCTGTTCCATACAATGGAAACAAGGCACTCCATCATTAAATATATTATCTTCTTAACAAAGAACTGCACAACTGTTTGGCTAGAGCTATGAAGCAAATGGTGTATTTACATATGAAAAGAAATTTGTGTACATTTGATGAATGACAGAATAATTGCTATATATGGCAAGGAAAAGGGAAGTAAAATATTTCGTATAGTCATTACTGCTATTGCAAGTAAGTTGGAAAGGCCTTGATATAGCTCTGAATGTACCTTTCTTGACCACTGCAGCTAGGCAAAGCCTACACAAGCTGCTGACAGCATCACAAGAGTAAGCTTTAATGCTAGAAATCTTAGATGGAAAAGGTCAGGTGCGCTGTGTTCAAACCATCCCCTACAAACACATATAAAATGGGTTTTGTCCTCTTGATTTCATAGCTCTCAAATGTGGGTTTTCCACCATTGCACTTAGAAGCCTGGTCTGGATTTAAATACACTCCTGACAGTGATAACTTTTTCCTTTTTATTCAGTGAACATTCTTCTTTTTTCTTAGTTTCATTCATGTTATTCTCACTATACCTTTTAAACTACTCACAATTATGGGTCTTTGTCCCTAGCTAAGGAACTCCAGCCCAAACTTCTGTGGAAGCAGTGGGGGAAAGGTCAAAGGGGGAGATCACTCCAAGCTGGGGTCTATACCTTCAGCAGGATAGAAAAGGAGATGTGATCAAAGGGTTTTAGACGAGATACTAGATAAGGACAAGGGAAAATGATAGTTTTCTACTTCCATCACCTCTGCTATGCACACCATGCATGCACACAAACTGTAGAGGAGAGACTTGTCATTGCAAATTTCCCTTGAAATTGCTACTGTCAGCAGCTGTCTGGAGCTAAGAACTAGACACCAGTGTAAAGATGCTGCCCTTGCTGCAATCCAAATCTTACCGACGTGGTAGGAGGAGGAAGATGGCAGCTTTGGTGTGATGCAGTCACTGAAAAGGTGAGAAATAGGTGAAGAGAAGGAGCCTGGATGGGTGGGGAAGAACAGTAGGTTCTTGATTTAGGAGTATCCAAGTTTAGAGGTGTTGATCTGATATGCAGAAATACTAAACCCTCACAGCAGAAACTGATGGCAGTGAGAATCATATTCAGCAAATATAGAGTGCTCTCAAGTACTGAAAATTGTAGCTGACGACTCAAACTAGCCACACAAATTAGCTCACAGTATACACAAATTTGACTTTTTTCTCACTGAGACATATCTTTTTGTGCATCTAAAAATGGTAGTAGCAATGACATCACAGTTTTAGTAAATGTACTCAGGCCTATATAAAGAAAAAACCAAAAAAACCCCAAGAAACAATTTGAACATAGTATGATGTAAATGCCAGATAAAAGCTCAAGAAAAAGAAAATTTCTGTTTTGCTTGTGGGGTTTGAAAGGCAAGCAACGAATGACATCTGTGATTTCATGCTGAATGAATAGGATAAATATAAGTATTGAGTAACTGCCCGTTCACTGGAATAAGGCAAGATTCCTGTTGAAGAATGCCTGGCCATGTTTTACATTATGTACTTGCCTATCGGTATGAGAGGTGGAACTGAACTTGGCCACAGGAACTGAGCTAGGGGAATGTGGTGCAGGGCTCAATTAAGAGGCAGAGAAAAACCTTCATCCTGCTGCTTAATTTACCCATGTTCAAGGGCTTGATTTTGTGAGTCTAATTACTCTCTTCACAGTTTTCTTCTCCGGTGCAGTTTGTGGGTATGAAAAACAACGAGAACACTTTCTGAAAGTCAGCTGGTAAAGCTGGTTCCTCAGCACACATGACCACAAACCAAACCTCATACTGTCAGCTTAATCTTTGCTTTGGCTTGTTTAGATTAGTGACCCAGCAAAATGTGGCAATGTATACCAACCGTTCCTTCCATAAACACTTTCCCTCTTGTAGCTGATTTTTATATACCAGTGATTGCCTGGTAAAGCATTTTAGGCTGGCAACTAGGGATCTCTGTAATGAGATCTTGCACAACGTTTGTTCACTCTTAGAAGATCGGAACGTTCCTTGCCAAACGCTCAACCTTTTAGTGGAAATAGGACATGTTGCCCTTCCAAGAAGACACAGATAGGATGGCACAATTCTTCTGACATAGGCAGAAGCAAAGAGACCTAAAAGAAGCAGGTCCTCTCATCTAAGAAGTTGTGTAACCACAGTTTTCCTCTTCTTACTGACTCTTGTCAGCAGGTTTGTGCATTTGTGTTTTGGAACATAATGCATAGCAACGATGTGTGGGCAAGCAAGAAGAGCTACAACTACTAGAGCTTTCATACCTGGTGAATAGAACTACACTTATAATAATGTGATTTGATCTGTTTTCCATCATTCCTCACATTATTTAGTAACAAAATACAATTTCTCACAATCACTCTGATATTTAAAAACACAGAATTTTATCAGAACTAGAAACCGTGGCATACCAAAAAAATGTCCTAAATATGAGAAGAGAAGGGAAAAGGACGTGGCTGGAATGTCTGCAATAAAAGGAGAAATTACTGTACTGACTTCTTTTTTAATTTTTTTTTTTTCTGGTGTTTTATTTCTTTCCGCATTTATCTTTTCAGGAATATTGATGGTCGATAATGCTTGTTACAGCACAAAAGAGAAGGCAGCTATTCTTCCTTCTTAGATTATCCCCGAATTCTGATCATCACATGATTCGTTGCAGCAAATGACCTTAAGAAAAGGGTAAAAAAAATTTTGAAATGAAAAATTTTGCAAATAAAATGAAAAATAACCCAGTAATTTTTCAAAATTTCAAATGATAAGCTGTCCCATTGGATCTTTCAAAAGTGCCTCAGGCCCGTTTTTGAACAATCAAGTTTTAGTTTACGGTCATGGGTTAAATAATGTTATATTGTGTTGAGATTAGTATCAGACTCAGTATAATATGTATTCTAAACTCCCACTGTCATTTATGAGTGTTTGTGACTGTCAAGAATAAGGATAACTTGAAAGAAGGAAATATTCAGTAATTGGTTTAACTTTAAATGACATCCACTTTGAGAAAAAGCTACAAGGATAATAAAATTTCTCCTGCAAACGTTATTCTTCTTTTCTGTCCTCAGTTAAATAAACTTTGTGGACATAGTGAAAATATATGGCTTTATTCAGTGGAAAAAGGTTTGGGTATTTTGTTTAACAATAGACAATTGTGTTTATTTCCCTAGATCAATGCAGAGATACAATATCACAAAGTAAGCAAACTCTTGTTGCATTCTGGCATCTTTGGCCAGTTTTGCCTTGAGCACACAGTTATTAGTAGATGATGAGGTAACTCTGCTAGTAAACAAATTAACAGAAAGGATGTTAATGCTAAGATATGCCAAGAAGGCCAGTTAGAGAACAGAAGAGGCACTTTTGTCCCACTTCTGCTTAGGCCAGTCAAAACGGAAATCCCAAGATTTACATGGTCTAATATCAGATATGCTGAATGCATAGCGTGGTCATAGTACAGTAAGACAGCAGATGTTATGACAGACAGCCTTCAGCTGAGGTTGTCAGAAATTTATGTGGCATCAAAGCATCCCCATCTCACCAGATGTCCTGCTCCATGAGCCAGATAGGCACCTACAAGCTGGCTTCCTGGCTGGCTTTTTCTCTGAGGCCCGGAGCAAAAGACAAAGCTGATTAGCTTGAGATCCAAGCAGAATGCAGTACTAAGCACTACTGATAAATTAAACTCATTTACATTCTTCTCATAAAGATTCTTCCTTGAAAAGAAAAAGTTTCAGATGTGTTGTCTACTCCAGACATATTACACATTCTTCCCCCTGCTCCAGTTTAGGTTTTTAGTTGAAGAATAGGTATGTAGCTGGAAAAAGCTAGATCTAGACTTTGAATTACAGTGCATAATGCTGCTTTCGCAAGTAATAAAGACTGGGCACACCAAATTTGGAATGGAAACGACAGCGAGTTTCAACCTCTTAGAAAACTTACCCAGCAACAGCCCAGTTACAAGGCTGGCAGAAGGGAACACAGAGGATGACTGCTACAGAGCAGCATGCATGTGTCAGTCATTTGTAGAACGTTATGTGTCTTATGTGGCATTGTCATGTACTATATTTTTCAGTCTTTGTGCCCTATCATTTTTTACTTGAAAAGGCAGAAGACTATTGACTTCATCTTTTCAGTTAGATGGATGTCGTTTCTTTTCCCTTCCTGTTTCTCAAGGTTATTTAAATTAGATTCTAGTGATTTTAACAGACATGAGATATGTCATATTGAAAACCCTGACAATGAAGTCCTGCATTAGCTTCTTTTATGAAATGATGGCACAGCAGTGTTTTACACAGGCTGTAGCCAGCAGACCTTATTTCTGAACAGGTCAAGGGCAGGTTCTATGCATTTGAAACTAATTCGGATTTCTTTGTTTATTTCCTTTTGAACTCTCTTCTAAAGCTGTGTCATGGTTTTGATGCTAATGATGGCACTATTTACTGATACCATAAGCATGTCTTGGTAGGGCATATGTTGTACTCTAGCAATTATAATGCCAGTCGCTAATGACCAGAGATAGTCCTGTGCAGTAGTGAGTACCTTTAAAAGAATGTATTAATTAGATTCACTAGATCATTTCCCCAAAAGTAGCCACAAATAAAATCATTAAAACATAAGAATTTGTATAGCCCCACATGTACTAATGCACAGATACAGACTTTTGTATTCATACAATTCCTAGTGATGTGGTGATTTTCCAGTGGGCACAGTGGTGGGATAATTGCTTAGAGACTCATTTTCAGTTCCACTAAATGACAGTCTGTCTCTTTAAGCATGGCAAAAAAACAGCTTTGAAAGACTTTTATCCATGTTTTTTAAAAAAAAATTCTTAGGTTTTTCAACTTAGGAATTAAAAATTCTGACTGTTTTAATGTCAGTTTAAAAAGGACTATGAAAGCTGCAAATAGTATGTGCAGTAAATCTGTGCCATGGCAGAAACAATCAGAAGAGTAAAGAGTAATGATTAAACATTTAATCAGAAGCATTATACTTTGTTGTGTTCTCATTGTAGCTGCAGGAAAAGATGCTGTAACAGATCTTTAAATAGAAAACCTGAGGCTAAATTCTACTTCATCCATCAAAAGCAGCTGCTAGGAGATGACCTAATTTTAGTGGCTTATCAATTCCTTAGTGCTTGTTGGTTGATGTAACTTTGATCCTCTGATGCTAGATGACTTTTGTGCTGAATATAGCTAGAATTTAATGTGAATCTTTTGGATGGCTGCCCAGCCAAGCTGCATAATCCAAACAAAGAGAGCGAGCAGTACATGATTCAAGCTACTCACGTGTACAATAATACAAATATATGTATCCTGATTCCTTTGGGCAATCAGCTCCATGTCACCAAGCACATATTTCAAATACAATGTCCTTGTGGGTTTTTTTGGTCTGATTTTTTTTTGTTTCTGTTTTTGTAGGTTTTTTTCCCCCAAACAATGCTCTGCTTTTCATTGGAAAAACAACACAAGATGCAGTGAGACTCAGCTGCTGCCAAGAAATAATGATAGAGTCAATAATTGCAGGACGTTTTTAATGAATGTTTTCCAAGCAAATCATTGCCATTTCAAAGGGCTGTTATTTCTATTTATGTAGAGATTAGCCTACACGTTATCAAGGAGAGGGAATGGTTCTATTTTTTTTATCATTAGTTTTTGTAGCATTGTTTAGGGATTTTTTTTTTAATAACAGAATGTCTTTGTCTCTCTTTCTAGTTTGCTCTTTATCTGGACTTGTTTTCCTTTTCCTTTCTCTCCTTCTCTTTTTGGCTCTTCACTAAAACCATCTGTGACACACATGCAAGTTGATGGGTGTGTGAGCAATGCTTCACACATATTTACTTGCCCTACTTGGCATTATTTGCTAGTCATTAAAGATTATGCAGGAGTTTTTTATGTCCCAATTTTTTTATTCTCTTAGCAAATTAAGGTAGGAATAAGAGTATGGTCAGGCTATTTTACAGATTTTTTTTTTTCTTTTTTTCTTATTTCTTGGAGAGACAGTGTCTAGCGTTTAGACTGGGGAGGATTTAGACTGGGAGGATTAGACTGGAAGGATTTCTGGGTTTTCTTCCTGGCACTGACAATCATGTATTGTGTGAGCTTGAGCCAGTCACTTAGGGCCTGTTTTTCACACTCCAGTTGAAATAAATGGAAACTGCATGTGCTCAGCACCTCTGCAAACCAGGTCATTTATCTCTCCTCCTTTCATTTATGCACTGATAAATATAACAATCTTGCCTTTGCATATGCAAACTGGGTAGAAGGATACAAATATGGGCAGTTAAACATGCAAATCCCTCATTTTGATGCACAACCATCCATTTCATACAAGTAGGGATTTCTACATTTGCCTTGGGTTCTTTTTGAAAAAATTGACCATAAATAACAAAATCTATACTGACTTATCAGGGAGGCACAGCTGAAATCAATATGTTTATGTTGCTTCTTTTCTGTAGTTTCACTTCTGTTAGAAATACTATTAGCTATAATAATCATTTTAGCCTACTTTATTACTGGATTAAACCATGTTGTCAATGTGCAAATGCCTTGGGCATTACATACTAATTGTAGGTTATTACACAAGATTCAGTGTTAGCTGTTTGACACAATTTGGGATTCTTAGGTGGACTTAACTATCCTTTCATGGTACCCACATTTCATTGACAGTAAGGATGTCCGAAGTGGCTGGGCAGTATCCCAGGACTGCCCCAGTGAAATGCCTGTAGTGTCTCAGTATGCCCTCTGGACATACAGAAAAGGCCAGATCTGGTACGAAAAGCAGGAGAAAGTTTGTAATAAGCAATCAGATTGACATCCATTTTCACTCTGCCTACCACTGCTCAGAAAAAAAAAGATGTAATAAGGACAAATTTCTTCAATGGAAATGAGCATATCATTTAAATGCTACTGTTCCTCATATAAAAATGTCAGTGGTTCATGGTTCCTGGCTTCTGTGTCCTGCTTGTGCAGGAACTCGATGGAAGTCAGAAGCGCTGAGGTCTTTCTTGCAGTCACAAGATATTGTCCACTGGCTTCAGTGCTGTTCTGCTGCTTTAAAATGACCAAATTTTTGTGAACAGAGCATTAAAAAAAAAAAAAAAAATCCTTAGCTTTTTTTTGGAAAAAAACTTAAATGTTTCTGTTTTGCGCAAGGTCTCACGAAAAGACCAGAGCATAACAAGGACATCCTACCTGGGGCTTCAAAGCTGGATCCTGCTTGCTGGGACAATCCTCCTGTCTATAGCCCTTTTTTGCCGCTTTCCCTAGGACTCCACAATGTGCCCTTCCTCATGGGATGGGCAAGCCCATTACACAACTGAAATGCAGACAGACATCCATACATCCCAGAGGAAGCCTTTTTGCCCAAGACATTGTGCCTTCGTGTCCAGTGCATGCATCAGTCACGGGCTGGGGAAGTGCTTGCCTTTTCCTTGGAGAAGGTACACACCTCTAGTGATGGCATAGGAGGATACACAGAGTGTATGGAGCCTTCAGCTCCATTTCAGGCTACAGGAATTGCCCTGGCCAGAAGATCGGCCACTCTTGCAGCAGAAAAAAGATCTGAATGCACAGCTTTTATGTTATTGCCCCAGCCTTCCCAGAGTGCCAGTCAGCTTCCCAAACTGAACCTGATAATTACAGTGTTGTGTGTAACCATGAGCATACCAGGAGTCTTCAGTGAAACTGGACCAGCTTAAACATTTATAAGTCTGTTTTGTTCTCACTGGACTGCACAGATTATTAACTTCAATGGAAATAATCTTAGATGCTCTCTGAGTGTCAGAGAACAAACAGCTGCTGCCTCTAGAAAGGAAGGATATATTTTGAGAACGGGGCTGGCAGCCAGGCATTCCAGACTCATGCTGGCCTTGGGCATATTCTGTGTTCTTGCTGCCTCATCATCACCACGTAGCACAGACAGACTTGTTTTGCCTTCCTTCACTGTGGGTGTGTGTGAAGATTAAATAAATCACCTGAAAATAAGTTACTATTATTTCCTACAAATATCAGGAGCCTCTTGCTTCTAATCAGTCCCCTGGCTTCTGATATTTCAGTTAAAAATTCATACTGGTGGGATGCTTTTTGCTGCATTTATGGCTTTTTGTGCTTCATTGAGGGGTTTGTGATCCTCGTTACTAGGTAAGAAAGCTCCTACCTTCTGTGATATTGTAAAGATTAATTTCATACTTCATGGCAGTGAGTCGGTATTGCACAACGCCAGGCTTACAGCTGTCAGGACTGTGTAAGCGGTTCGGGCTAATAGCGAAAGTGCCCTGCTTGCAGGGTGAGCTGCTAAGCAGCATCACCCGCTGGCCCAGTTGCCTGGTTTAGAGGAAACCAGCTGAGGCAAGGATGGGCTGGGAACCCAGATGCATCTCATTGACCTGGATGTGGCAGCTGTACTCTCCTACCTGTACGTAACCCACATTCTGGATATCTCTGGATGTGGGTTAACTCAGTTGCTGAATATCCCTGCGCATTTTTCAACCCACTCGCTAAGTTTGTGAATACAATGCAAATGAGGCTGCAGTACTGTATATTACCTGCGTGAAAACAGGCTTTTAGATCCAGGAGTGTCATAACATAGTTACAAGACCAGATGCAATTAAACATGTGAAATGACCCTGAAATGTTTTTTGGAGGCCAATTTGTTAGACCAGCATGCTTGAACTTTTACATTTCAGCAGTGTGAAAGCCAGTTTAGACATGAATTACTTGTAATAGAGACATCATCCCTGAGTGTTACTAAATGATCACAAATGAGCAGTTAGCAATTTGAAAGCACTCAAATTCTGAAATGTTTATTTAATGGAACTGATATCCTAACTAATGCCTGCTACAGGTCAAGTGAAAAAACGTGGATACAAAATCAGATACAATAAAAATACATACCAAATTCTACTCTGCTTTCTCATTTTTATGCTTATTTTCACTTTACCCATGAGGTGCCATGTACAAAAGCTCGTCTTTATAAACACTTATGCTTTTCACCACTCTAGTTGCTGTGGTGTGCTAAAATTGACAACTGAGTTTCCCTGGCCAAAATACTATTTATTGCTGCAATCAGACATTTGTGCATGGAACAACAGCATAAAATACCAATCTGCCTTTCAACAAGTGAACAGAGACTGTTGGGCATTTCTAGCACCTTCTGATGAAAATATCTCATATATTAAAGAACCATCTGGACACAATCCTGTGCCATGTGCTCTAGGATGGCCCTGCTTGAGCATGGAGGTTGTACCAGATAACCCATGGTGGTCCCTTCCAACCTCACCCATTCTGTGATTCTGTGATGTGTGATTAAAGTACCAAACATTGATCAAAAGTGTGCACTTCCTGTGCTAGTAGTCCATAAAGATCGACCTATCTAACTAGATTTTTGGAAAATACCTTAAGTAAAAAAATGTGTTCGTTAGTCAAAACGAACTCTAAAAAACCACCTGATCTTGGCGTTCTGCAACGTGTAAAACCCATGGTACTGGAAATACAGTGTCACTGATGATCTTACTTCACTGAAATTTTAGAAGCAAAGTAGTTCATGGTTTTTGCTGTAAATGGTGTAACAATCACCATCAGTACTGGTTCGGGGCAAAACCCTAAAAGCCCACAGTTCTTCTTGGTGCAATAGGGTGAAATCAGTGAGGGGCAACTGTGCCCTGCAAGAGCCAACAGAGCTCTGGATGCACCTGACTGTGACTGCAAGACCTCTGAATGGGCACATCAAAGTTTTGCCTTAGTTCATTATTATTGGAAATAGCTCTGTGTGGCTTCTGCAAGTTCAAACACTATAACCATGATTAGCAGGGGGCGAGCCCAGGTTTTCCACAGCATTGGCAAGGACCTTAGGTAATGCACCAGCTTTCTTACCTTTCCTTGCTGTTTTAAGGCACAGAAGAAACTGGGACTGAAGAAACAGTGAATCTGTTACAGCCAGTGTGACTCAGACAACTGTGAATTTTTTTGCTGCTTTGGTGATCTGCTCTGTTAAAAAAAAAAAAAAAACCAACAAAAAAACAGTGCTGCAATTATGAGGGTTGTAACAGAGATGCTTAGCAGGTCTAGATTTTCAAAAGGAATTTCTTTAGTTTATTTTAGGGTTTGGGGGTTTTTTTTGCCACTTGAGAAAAATCAGGAAACAAGACCTGTGTTATTTAAGAATGCTCAGTGTCTTTTGGAAGGAAGACCTAGGCTGTGCTACATTACCATCAATGGAAATGTGAGCTGGGAGCCTAATTCTTTTGCAGCAGGGGAGATCAGAGCATACTGTGAATATGATTTCAGTATATATACTGCGTTTCCCAAGGGTATCTCATCAACAACAACTTCAAAAGTTACTTTTATGCCACTTCCACTCAGCTGACAAGAACACTTGACATTTTGAGAAGGTTTAGAATAGAAAACATTAGCAGTTCGTGTTGATCATGCAAGTCATTGGCAAAAACACTACTGCTTAAATATCATGTTCAGTCATCGCTGGATTGCAATCTAATGAGCGTAAAAGATGAGTACTTCTCAAAAGTGACTTGTTTTGTAACTTTTATGGTTACAAACTTGCAAAATGAAAACCACGGGCATTTACTTCCCCCAAATACTATTTTCAAGGACAGTGTCCTTTTGTGTCTTGAAAGGGCATTTCAAGGAACTGTAAATAAGTAGTCACGATACTGTGCTTTCTGCTTGGTGAAATCTCAATAGGAAATTTTCATTATTATGAACAGGATGAGTAACCTTGCTAATGGTACAGTGACCAAGCGTGTTCTAGCTTGTCTTTGAACACCTCCAGCTTTATGGGTATATTTAGCCATTATCAAGGAGTAGCATTCCAGGTGAGTCCTCAAGTAAAAGGAGATGCGATGTCCTCTTTCTTCCAACTGACAGAATCACTGCTTGACTTTTCCTCTAATTGAACCAACTAGTGTTTAAAATTCACTTTGGCATGGATCAAGGAGTGGGATTGCTGATGTCTTTGACTTGCTTGTTTATTTAACTTCCCAGTACAAAATCATTTGTATAAAAATGACCTTTCCCTAAATATATCTGAGTGGCTATGTTATATTATACTAATGACTGCAACATGCAGAAAACCAAAACAAGCACTCTGCCAGTATCAACAGAAATTATGAAAATACAGTTTGTAGCAATGTATGAATTATTGCTGCCAGCTTGCAGTTCCCAAGTTAATCCTGATGAAGTTATAAATTGTGACAATGAGTGCTGTTTCTATCTTGAGTCACAGTGTGGCCCAGTTTCTGCTGTCATAAATGGAGACGAAAACCATGGTTCTATTTCTGTCCAACTAAACTCAGAGTTATCCTTCCAACTAAACTCAGAGTTATCCTTCCAACAATCAAATATTGATGGTGTGAGATGGACACAGGCATACATGGTAATTTCTGTTGTACACTTTCAGCCAGTTCAGGTACAGAGGTGGAAGATAATTCAGTGACTCAGTCTGGGAGTTAACTTCTACCAAGATGTGCGGTTCAGAGCTTTTTTCACTAACAAGGAGGTAAAGGAAATCTAATTTCAAGCTCCACTGGAAATTGAGGGGAAGCAAACAATAACTGAGAGATAGAAAGCAAGGAAGGGATAGGATAAAAATTAATGAGATATACAAGGGGTGGGGAGAGGAATGGAATTGTTTATGTGAATCCTTCCTAAATGACTTCAGAGACTTCATTCCAGACCATACTAGTTTTAGCTTTTTAAAAACTCATCCTCCTCCTTGTTTTAAATAGGGGTATGCTAGAATTAGAAGCACTTATCCAAACCATCTAGGCTTTAACTTTCAGGGTTCAGAAAAAATGGATCCTGGAACTGAAACAGCTTTGGTTTGGCTTTTGCAAAGGCCAAACCACCCCTTCCCCTTCCCCGCTGTAGTTAGGCTAAAGCCTCAGTCAGAGAACTAGCAGTGAATGTATAAAAACAGCATACACTAGGAGAACAAAACACTAAACACTGAAAGAACAATTGAGCTACTTCACTGTATGCAGTGCTGACTTATTGTATACTGAAAAGAAAGTAGAAAGGTTTCCACCCAGAAGTAGCTATGAAAGGAAGCAGGATCATTTTGGGAACATTGTACTGATGTAGCAGCAAGGCTGTCTCCACAGACTTCCACTGATGTTACATCCAAAATCTATCTGTGATAGATAGCTTACATCTTGGCTGAGAATAGCTGAAAATCTGAAACATTTTCAAGTATAGTATGTGTACCCTGTTTCACTTCATTGCTTTGCTTCATTACTGCGGTAATCTTCACTGTGAGTGTCTATAGAAAGCCTGTTCTCCAGGTTAGAAAACAAGAATTGCTTTCATTGTTGGGCTTCTTCCAGGCTCCATCATTAATTACAAATATATCTTCAAATCTTTTTTGCACAATCTTTTGTTTGGAAACTTCACTACTTAAAGACCTGGATGACATCACAGTTTGCCAAAGGCCGTATTGTCTAAGAGGAGAGAGTATCCAGGATGAAATGCTTTTCTTCTTTTTCTCCATGTGTAGTAATGCCTCATTACTGTTATTATTTGCAAAAGGGATGATTTTTCTATTATCAGTATATCTTTTTTACTGCACTTTCAACATTTAATAGCTGTTAAAAGAAATAAATTTTGAATGTGTTTTGCTACAAGTGAATTTGAATTAACTCCCTATCAACCTCTAAACTCTTTAGGACTTTTTTAACAGTAATGCGCCAAGACTTTTTAAAAAGTTTCTAGAGCACAGAAAGCTTATCTATTCTAATCATTTTGTAAGCATTTTTAAATTAATATATTCCTTCTGAAGATATGTCCACTAACAAACAAATGGAAAAAATACGGAAAAAATAAAAAATATCTCAGAAAAATCCCAGGCAATCCTAGTGCATTTGTCATGAGATAAATCTCCACTTTATGAGCATTCCACTGATTCTTTTGATCTTCTCTTCTATGTGTTTTTTAGAGAACAGTTGCAAACTATTTTGTCTTTTCCAAGTAGAATATAGAGAGGTTGTTACACCTATCCTTGGAGTGTCTTGGTCAGAGTTTTTACTGGAGAGACTAGAAATCATAAGTACTTCAAACACTTTCCTGCACAAGGTCAGTTGGATGCTCTGGGACATGTTTTGAAACAAAATTGATGCATAAAACTGTAAAACCTACCTAACAACAACTTCCTCACCACAGAAAACATCTGCACAGGACGATGATGTGTGCAGAACAGTGATTCAATATTAGTGTAATTTCCTGTAATAGAAAGTCTGATTTTTGGACATTGCATGGAAGACAAACATCTTCTGCTGACTCACCCTCATCTTGCTCCATACTCATATATTACAGTATCTCTTGTCAGTATCAGCCTTGGGTTGATGCTGCTGCTGACACATCTGTCCTGCTTTTATTCCCTTCTATGGAAGGAACTTGGACACAAATTAAGCGAGATGTGAAAACAGGTGAAATTTCCACCTGCTCTTTTATGTTCTTTTTCCTATGCAAGAAAGTCTGGTGTCTGGGTTGGGTTGGTTTTGGGTGGTTTTTTATATAGTTTGAGTTAACATCACAGATAGACTCATGGGTGGGTATATATCCAATACATATATTGCTCTAAGAACAGGTGGGAATAGCTGTGGGGACTCATTAGGTTTATCGTTCCACTGTTGCTGCCAGAAAATTACGTGCTGCTTTTTCCCAGCCCATTTTGAAGAGTAAGAGCTGCCAGAAACTTACCCACTGTTTTCACATAAGTAGTATATGATCTGAGAAGTGGGAGTTTTGGGGTGGCACATCCATTCACTCACATCTCTGAGGGAGAACTAGAGCCATTTGGTTTAACCTGGAGAGGGAGGCTGTTTAGACTCACTGGGGAAGGAGTTACTGCTACCAGTAACAATCATGAGTCTCTTTCTCTGCAGATACAACTACACACATTTGCTGGAGCCTGATGGATGGGTCTGTTCCTTCCCTGCCGGAGGAAGAAAGGACAATGCACAAGTGCTGTCTGAGTCTACATAGTAGCAGTGGTGGTAGGCAGACAGTAAAATATAGGATTACCTGATACCTTGCCTTCTTGAGAAACTAGGATCACCCACTACAACTGGAAAACAATTACCTCAATCTACAAGAGAATTGGCATAGAGAAGAATTGTGAGAATAATTTTATATTGCAAACAGAAGCAAAGGAAGGGACCTCGGGCACCTCTGCTATTTCTGCCTATCCTCTTTTTCTGCAATAAGTGTTGGACCATGCTCTCCTTCAGGCTTACAATGACATTTCCTCTCAAGTGAAGCATTTAAATCTATGATGGTCTCGGGGAACAGAATGTCTTGTGGGAGCTCAGTGTGAGCTAAGTGAGAAGAGTAGAGGTGTTTGGTTTGGGGGCAGGTGCTTCTCCTGTTGCTGATGTGTCTCGGTGATTTGAAAACCTTCAGGCATGCCCATTCCCAAGGAGTGGAGCAGATCATCTTGCTGGGGCAGCATGCACCACCCTCCACTGTCCTGTTTTACTGGCAGAGAGTACTGCCTTAGAACAACGCTCATTGACCTGGTTTGTTCCTAGAAAGGAGAACACCTCATCCAGGAAGGATACAAGAGTTTTTGGAAGGACCCTGGAGTAATTTGTGGATTGAGACTGGGCACACAAGAGCATGGGGAGAGGAGAGAGAAAATGCAAGATGCTGTTGAGTCTTGGCCTAAGACAGGAAGAGTATGTAGCAATGTTAAATCTAGTTTGTCTCTGCATGTAATGTTCTTTGTTGTGCTAGATAATTTAAAGAATTACAAACTGCACTTATGAATAAACAAATCAGCAGATTGCTGCAGGCACACTGAGAGCACAATATCTGCATGAGATGTTATGTAGTAAATAATGGGATGTTGTCTTCATGATATTGCGGCCACATGCTTTGCATGGACAACTTAAACATTTACTAGAAGTAAAATCCATTAAGAAGGGCAATTGTTACCTCATATTGACTTTCTCCAAGCCAGCACATTGAAAATAGGCTGTTTCCTTCTCCAGACATTCCTTTAGAGATGACAGGAACTCCCCCATCACAGCCTTAGCACAGGAACAAGTTGACATAGTGCTTTCTTTTTACTAACTATTTTGTATTTTGGACTTTGTTGATGTAGTTCTGCTGCCATCTTAATGCAAATCCCAATTTGATCTTGAATTTAAGGAATGGAAAATCCTGATAAACATCCGGGCTGCTGTGAATGCAAAGGACAAAGCCTTTGTAGTAAAATGTCTCTGACATACGCCCATGAGAAGTGTTTGATGTGCTGTAAAAGACATCTGTCTGAAGAAAAAAAAATGTTTTTCCTCTTTGGCTTTGTTGAGCAGACTGTAGAAGTAAATGACACAAAGTAACCTTTCTTTTCCTCTCCTACTGCCCCCCTCTTTGTTTGATCTTGCAGTGATGTGATAATGGTGAGTCTGTAACTTGAAAGTAATTTCTGTAAAGACTTATAGCATGAACAGAGGGGGTTTTATTTTCTGCTGCTAAAGGGAGATCAAAGAATGATCTAGAGATTAGACCTGTTTTGAGAGAGAAAACTGAGTGGCCTATTTCTACCTCTGTCACTGAATTGCTGCATCAAACTGAGCAAGTCACTTAACTTCTCTGTGCCCTGGACCTTTGCTGGGTACTGTAGCATTCAGCTCTTGCGCTAATAACAAACATTTTGCACAGCTTAATCATAAATGACTGCCTGTGTGCTAATTAGCCGCAGTCAGTGCAAAGTTTATTATACTTGTTTTCAACCTTTACACCAATTCAGGGGACATGATGGCTGGTTTTGATTTAATTTTGGTCACAGACTGCAGGAGGGGAAGGAGGAAAGCACTGAGATCCACAGAGGAAATGAAGGCAATGACACAGACTGCAGGCTGATGGGAATTTCTGGGCTCAGGGCTGTACTTTATAAAGGATGCTGCCATCAGAGAAGCATTATTACAGTGTTTTATACTGGCCTGGATGAGTTTAAACAACCAACTGAGCTACTAGCAGCAATGTACACAGTGCAGGCCAAACTTTCCAAATAAGTCCTACGTCTCACACTGGCTGCACTTGACTTTTGGTCACCAGGTTTTTGCTGTTGCTCAGACTAGTTCAAATAACACTGCTGAGGTATGCTGGCCTCCTCTCAGCTGTAGTTTTGAGGTAGTGCTTGCTTGTGAGCTCAAACTGGCAAGTGAAAAACTCAGGTCTGTAGTCTGCCAGTGTGCTTGCATCTGCACGAATGCACAATCTGCTGAAAAGCAATCAACTGCTCAAGCCCTTCAAATACCAGGGTAAAGCTGTGTCAACAGTTGTCTCCCTGACAACCTTGTGAGCACTCTTACACGTGGAAGAAATCAGTCAAAATCAGTCTAGGAGGAAAAAACTTGTGGAAATCCCTCTCCTCTAGACAAGAATGAGGTTTGACATTTGTAAAGAGAGAAAGATGGCAGGAGCATCCCATTCTGTGACAATACTGGAAATTTAATCTGTAGATATATGCAAAGGCAAGGTGATTAAATCAGAGGTACAGAAGCAATACAATACTATTCTGTGTGTGAAAGCAGGCTCACATCAGTTTTGCATTTGTTGCACAGACAACCCAAGAGAAGAGACTCCCTGCTTCAAAATGTCTGCAGTCTGTGTCCCTGGAGAATCAGTAGGAGTTGAAGAAAACTTCCAAATGTTGTATGCTACTGTGAGGGAAATAAGAAAGCTGCCTTTTCCCAAGGTATCAACATGGAAACTCAGGAATAAAGGGATTAACAATCTCTGTGCATGGTGCAATGTGTTGGGCTTTTTATTATTTTGATGCTTCTGAAAAAGAAGCTAATTCCCTGAATTTCCCAGCATGACATGGCAAAGCAAACCCCATGAATACCTGCAGCAGTTGCAACGGTGTCTTCATGCCCTCTGCCCTTTGTCCTTCTAAGGGGAAATGTTGGGTAGCATATAACATTGAAATTGTTAATGATAAGTTAACCAGTAAAAGCAAAGACTTGCAGTCTTTGGGTTGCAGTAGTGGAACAGGAGGGCAGCCTGTTCATACCAAATGTCTGAGAGTACCTTATTCACAGGAAGCACTGGCAGACTATAAAGTACTCTGTTAATTATTGTTGACATTGCATAGAGAGCTTCATGCTGTTCTTTCTCTGCCTGCTTTGACTTAATTTGTTTGAAAAAGTACTTTTCTGTGCTGCAGATTATGTAAATTCATATACTCTACTGCACTGACAGATGTGTCTTTGTTTTAGAAGAAGCCATTATTTTTTTCACTGCTGAATGTGAATGGAGCATTTCACACTGGTGGCTTCCAAAAATATTTATAAAGTGAAGCTGAGCAGTTCAAAATATTTTGCCCTCCTACACCGACATTCACAAGCCTTTATAGCAGTGTTATCAAAAGCCTTTGCAGTGGAATGTGCATGAGTTGGCCACAAAGACTGGGTTAGTCAACAAATGACTGAAGGCACACATTTTAGTCAGCTCTACCCCACACAGTGTACAGCAGAACCCCATCACAACTGTAACTAACAGGGCAATTATTCTATATTGTGGGTCAGACAATATCTTACAATGATCCCTTGCTCTCCTAATGCCTGCATATCTCAGAAAATGGGATGAAGAAGTAGAAAGTGACTAGAATTCCCCTTTCTTCCTCTTTCAGTTGGTAAAATATGGTTTGACTGCTCACTGACTGCCACAGACAGTGCTTATTCGGAGGCGTGATAGCTGCTCATGACTGATAATCTGGCTGTGAGTGGTGGCATTGTTTGACTTCCAGATTTACATCACACTTCCACTGACCATTGCCTAGGTGTCTTTCAGCCCACTCTCCCCCTCTTCGATTATTCCTGAACGTGCTGCTACGAAATGAAGCACACTGCATCCACTTGAGCAGAGAGAAATGCTCCCTGTGAGCACATAAATGCATCAGACTTACCCTTAGGTTTCACTGTAAATTAAAATGACCTCTCTGCCAATTGACTGTAATGGCTTCCATAGTCTTCACCACTGTATTGAAACCAGGGCTTCCCACACATTTCGTCCCACAAGGAGTTATCCAAGAGAACTACACCTGCAATCAGTGCCCTCCAGCTGCAGGTAGAAGAGTGTGTCTGACTAACTTCATTAGTATGGTGATGATCATTGACACACAAAGATTTCAATGATAAGACCAGATGTACTCCATGTCCATCCTCAGCTTTGTGCATTTCCATCTTTAAAGTTTTAAATGAATAGCAGTGAGCCTAGGGAATCCTACTTACAAATGCACTAGCTAATATTAGCTCCCTGGGCTTTGGTCAGCCCATCCCTGTCCCCAGGAACTGGGGACTCTGGGGCTATGCACCACACTGAAACACTCTCATTCTCCTCAACACGTAAATGGATAGAAAAGACATTTTAAACAGGGGAAGTCTCCCTACCTGAATTGGGATAGTGAAGAGCAGGGAGAGGGAGCATTTATCCTACACTATCCTGTCTTCCTAAATACAAGTTTGCATTCACGAGAAAACGGTGAGCACTTTTACTCAACAATGAACAGGGACTCCAACTAATCCCCCTTCTTTGTTATTTAGGAGATGAAATATCTCTCTAGTATACTAAATGATTGCACCCTGCATAGGATGCCATTTCCCTTTAATGTGTGTAGAAGTTTCTTTCCTCATAATCCTTGCATTGTTTGGACACAATCCTTTTTTGTACATTTGCATTTTTCCATTGCTCGATGATTATTTTTGTAATTGCTGATGAGTGTGTGACCCTTTTGTTGTCTAAATGCAGTGTTAATTCTGTGGTATTTAAGCATGTCTAAATGAAAAGTGTCTCAGCTGAAGAACATTTTCAGTGGTTGATTTCCTTTTTTCTGGTAAAAAGCCACTTATTTGGGGTTTTTTGGTGCATCTGGAGGCTTGGGCACAAAAGTTACTTCTAAAACCTTGAAACAGGAAAGAATAGCACACTTTAAAGCATGTGTTGCCACGTATTTTCTACCCTCTTGCTTACAGCTTGCAGCAGGTGAAAAAGCAGTAATGGATGACTAAGAATACTATAAAGGAAAGAAATGTGGAGAAATGTAACAGCAGACACGTGTGGTCTTTTGTAATCTTTTGTATCCTGTGAAGTATTAATTTCCTTTAGTGAATTTGTAGCTTAATTTAAAAAACCCCAAACAAAACCAAAACAACAAACAAAGTCAATTTTCCCATTTGCTCAGCACAGAGTAAGAGAATGCTAATAATTTTGATTAAAATATTATTGAAGAAGCTATGCCTCTAGTATTTTGTGGACTTGTCTTGAACAGAAATGAGATACTGAGTTTGCCTCTAACGCAACCATGCCAAGGGAAGCAGGAATTGATATGACAGATCATTTCAGACTATATGAAAAATTGGGTTATAGGATGAGGGTTGACAGGGATGTTCTTTTAGCATGAGGTGGCCCTCCAGATGAAGGACAACGTTTATTTGTGCAGAAGGCATTTGTTTTCAATGGCCAAGCCTGTGAAGTAGGCTTCCTTTCCTCTGGGACCTTATCTCAGATTTCACCAGCTCCTACTGCAAGTGAAGAACACCTTTCTTTGACCTTGACGTTTCTGGAATAAATGTTTACGGGCATGTAAAATCTCAAAACAAACACTCCTCTCCTTGGGGAACACATAAGTGAACAAACACGTGACAGATGACAGTGACGTTACTTAACGTGTGACTGACTCGAACATATATTCTGCTCTCACTGAAGTTGTCAGTGGCCACAAAAGAAAAACAGGTCATGTTATGACAACGGTGTGCCTGGTGTATTAGTGAGCAGGTCCTTAGGCATATGCCTTGACACAGATTTGATGTTTGAAGATGCTGGATTTCCCAGGGAAGCCCTGAACTTCGTGCAGAACTCTTGCTAGAGCTTTTGAGCTTTGTAAAAATTAAGTTTCAAAATCCACCTCCCACCCAAAAAGTACAAATGAATTTTTGCAACCAGCTTGTAAAATCTTCCCATTGCAACACGGTGACTCTGTCTTGAGAAAGACTTTTTTTGGAAAACTTTACTTGGGATTGCATGCTTATGGTTGGTAGGTGTACAGTCCTTACGTGAATCACCTTTTATTGAGAACAGCCTTGCCACTGTCCCTTGTCAGGTGGAGAAAACAGATGCCTAGCAGTAGCTACAGGTGTATAATGCTCGCTGAGATGTCCAACTGCATGGAGAGACAGGAGAAATAGGAACTGGACAAACTGGTTCTGGAGGCCCCTTTATGGGCTCCTTGATGATGGGTCTTGTTCAGGCAGGCTATCAAGTCTGGTGCGACAGGGTGGCTTCGACAGGAAAGAGCCTTGCACTCCCTTTCTTTTAATACTCTCTCACTCCCATTTTTGTCCTAATTCCTTCTCCCTCTTTTATAGCGTTTTGTATGAAAGAATACACTGGCAATGCTGAGTGCTGCATTGGAGGGAGGCCCCAGTTAAACTGGCTCCAGATGTGCTCGAACTGGCCTGGCTCTGTGTGCACTGAAGAGCAATGCCTGCCTCTTCGGCTGGGAGCAGGCACCCATGTGCCAGGCGATGCACGTGGCTGGCTGCCACAGTTACTAACCTAGTATTAACTGCATTAATTGTGGACATAAACAGTGTTTAGTGCCAAGCATGTCACAAGCTGATTATAAAAGCTGTGGTGTAGGCAGAGTTTCAAATTGTGCTTCACTTTTAATTTCCAGCGCCCTTCCCTCCCTTCCTCCCCCCTCCTCCTCTCCCCCCTCCCCCTCCGAAATTCCTTGAATGTGTCTGTGTATTTACGAAAATACAAATGTGTACCGAGCGGTGGAGATATCAGGCTGTAAATACTATGAGTACCTGCCAATGGCTGGGAGCAAACTGCAGACGCCCGGAGTCAGGACGGGAGGGCCTGCAGCCCCCGGCGAGGGAGAGCCCCCCGCCGCCCCCCGCTCCCCC
>WBMZ01003524.1:0-74329 GCA_013400975.1 Atrichornis clamosus | reverse complement strand
ATATAAATTTATATATTATAAATATTATATATTTTACTATAATAAGATATTTAGAAAAATCTTATGTATATGTGCAATGGTCCTAATTTAGCAAAACTCTTACCATTAACTTAGAGTTAGCCATATAGTAAAGAACACTCAATATCTTCAAATAAGCCACCCATATTCATAAAGGTAGACATTTACTTAGATAGCCTACTGAACTGAGAAATTAATCATTTGTAGTTTTTGAGACCACACTGAAAAACTTACTGGATTTAGTGAAGAATAAGCTGTTACCAAAAGAAACATTGAAATATCCTCTAGAACACTGCAGTAGGAATATGATTTCTGTTAAACTGTCTGGGACTTTTCCACAGATGAAAAGTTGAGTTTATATAACTCTATCTGGGAAAAAATAATCCAATAAAGGAGCAAGCCCTCAGCTAGAGGATGCTAAAGTCAATAGCGATGGCATTTTTAGAAACTTTGCACATGCTGAAGACACACTTCTTTATGGGATTTTAATGCAACATTCACTATTACCAGCATTAGACAAATTGTCTGAGCCAGCATTATCAGCACTAGAAAATGTCTCATATGCACATATATTGACATAACTGAATTTCTGCAGGGTTTTTTTTCTGTCTTCTGTTTTGAAAATATTTGTCAGCGCTTCCAATGACTTTCTCTGTAATATGTAAGAAATATTATGCTTCAAAAAACTCCCACAAAAGAACAACAGAAAAAAGCATTTGGAACTTTTGTCCTAAATATTGTCACATACATAGGTTTCATTTTGGCAAGAAACGCAGTGTCTGAGTTTCAGTTAATATAACTCTTTCTCAATGAGACACACACAGACTGTCTCAGTTACAAAGCACTCAAATGTGCTAAGAGGATCACAAAAGCTCCACAGTTGTGTTAGTCTCTAGGGCAGTCAGTTGAACCAAAAACTCATGGAAAGAGATAGAGATGAGAAGGTCTCCCAAGTTGAAACTAAATGGCTGCTGCTTTTCCTGTTCTTCCTGCTGTGTTTCATGGTGTGGAGTTTTGGTGAAGAAGACAGGCTTCATGACCCAGCCAGAAACCCTCACCCACTGCAGCCCTGTGCTTAGGGTGCTCTCGCAGCACAATGACCCAAACTTTCCATTCCAGGCATCTGAAAATAATTAAAGACTTTAGTTGAAATTCTCTGCTGGCATAAACTAATGCAGCACTACAAGAGTCAGTAAAGCTTTGCCTGTTTACACCAGTGGAGAAATTATTCCTCTCTGTAGAGAGATCTTGGAGTTCAGCTATCATGGAAGACTGATTTCCTGTCAATAATAAATGTCCTCAGTATCCTACACAAGTCTTCAGTTTATTGCCTCTGGACATTTTTTAATAGCTGCAAGTCTCAAGATGGAAGCAGATTTTTGTGCTTTATTTTGAAGGGTAAGGATTGTTCAGAAAAGATACTTCCTGAGATGCCCAGGGAAAAGACTATTATAACCCTAGCATGGTTCAACCTATCAGCCTAACTTGCGTAAGAAAAGAAACTTATTTCTTTATAACTTGTCTTTCATTTTCACATCCATTTGTTCAAAGACATCTGAAAGTCCCTGAGCACTGACCTGAATAAAATGAAGAAGGAGGCTAATAGAGTGTTCACCTACAGTATTGTTTCCTCTCTTGTTATTAGATGGATATGACCCTGTCTTTGATCTTCCTACAGATGGTACAGCCAAGGGTGCCTAGAATAAAGAGTGTCACACTCCTCCTAGGAGGAAAGAAAGAAAGAGGAGTAGAGCGGGAATATGCACAAGCAAGAAAATGGCCACTCTGGTAATTACAAGTGACAAAGATAAATGAGTAAGAATGTGTGAACATGTTCCTCAGTGGGTCCTCAAATAGGTAGAAAATGTAAAAATGCAGCATGGGAGTTGATGAAAGCAAGGTGAAATGATACTGAAATAAAACCAGGACTTTCTCTTTGATTCAGTAACCCTGTAAGGGAAATGACTAAAGAAATGAAGTATTTTTAGGTTTTTTCTCTCTCCTGGTGGTTCTTTATGTACTAGCACACTGTTTATTTTTCAAGGGTATAGCTCCTTATTTCCGACTGCTTGTCAAACACTGAGCCCGTATCTATTGTCGACTAACAGTGAAACAGTTGCTGTTTATAGAGACACATAACAAGGAATAAGGTAGCTGCTTTGATGTGTAAGGGAGAGCATCACCAGAAAGGGTTACCTACTTATATGATTGAATAGAGTAAATAGGTTGTCTTTCATGTGTTTATCCCAGTGTCTCGTTTGTTCATTGCTCAGGTATTTAACTTTTGTACCATGCAATCGAGAATTTGAATGAAGGAAGAGCTAATGTCTCGTCTCCTTGACATTAGAGAGAAGAAACTTCAGTGTTACTATGGATCCCTTTTTTTTTTTCTTTCCCCTAAAGATTTTTTAACTAAAATTACTGGACAAATCTTTCTGTATTATAAAACATGCCTTGCTGCTTTGAGTCATGGATGGCTTCATATCATATTGATGAATACATCTATCTCTGAGCATAGGTTTTTCTGAATCTAGATGGAAAAAGCCCCAAAGAACAAAAAAAAGAGCAAAAATGTTATGCTTACAATTTTTGTAGATGTGATTCAAAAGACAGTACAGAAAGAAATGACTAATTTGCTCTCATTGACATCTTCTGTAGCTTCCTCTCTTGCTGAGTACAAGCACTGAGGAGGTACATCAGCACTTTAAGCTGACAGCCACAGGACATTTTATCCCACAGCTCTAGGTGCTGCACTATTTCTGTCCCCACATACTTGTGATGACAGGCTGTGATTGACACTGGAAGAAGAATAGAGTGCTAAAGGTTTCATACCTTGTCTTCAGAATTTGTCTAAAATACATTATTAAGAGTCAGAATCAAACACTGGATCCAGGTACCGTCCTTACCTCTGCTACTGACTTAGTTTGTGACATTGTTTGCATCACTTAATCTCTATGTATATGTTTCAAGTATATGTTTCTCATATATATATATATACGTATATGTTTCAAGTATCCTTTACCCTCTCTGTTTCAGGAACAAAAGATTAATATTTCTACACACAGACAGCACACACACACACACAGAATCTTGGTGATGTCCAAAGTCTGTTTGAGGTTTTCAGGTAAAAACCACTTGCCACAAAATTCAGGAAAGCATTTCCACACATCTTCAACTGAACATATCTAGGATGGCATTTCCTTTGGCATCACTTATAATTTACACTATTTCTTTATTATTTTTAAGGTAAATATATCAAAATCATATGGACTCAAATAAGACCTCTGGTGCTGAGTGTGATTAAAACCAGAAATATGAGCCCAATCACTCATACCATCTGTTTTGTTAACCCTCCAGAAGGGACAAAGAGTTTTACACAGTGATTAAAGTGTATGACAAATAATTTTATCTGCACATTTCCTGATTTATTAAAAAGTAGGGAAATATATAATCAAGTAGTTAGGAAGTATATTTTCTTCTAAAAATAAACTGTTAGGAATATCAGAATTATTTTGGAAGAGCAGAAGTTTTTGAAACCTGAAATGTCTTGATTATCTCCAAACATGTTGATTCTTCCACTTGGAGAACATAAAGGTACATATTATAAATGTGCTCCTCTCATAAGACAAACTTAAAAGCCTATCTTCCATATGGCAGGGACTAAGGGGGAAATGTCAGTGCTTTTTCTTTAAGCAACAAATAATTATGGCACTAAATGAAACAAAGGTAACTTAGCAACAAGGTATTCCTTTTCCCATCTAGCATTTTCTAAAGAACTCCTACTGAGGCCAACGCATGAGCCTTGTACTATTTATCCACTTACTTGCATTTGAAGCATTCCACTTCTTTTTAGCAGTGCAGTCTGTGAAAAGCCAACAAAATAAGAACAGTAATTATAAACTTGAAGTGCAAAGGGAAGACCTTGAAACAGTGTTAACTCCAGTATTTCAGTACTCTACAGATATGGCATTTCTAAAGCTGGATGAATCACTTGTAGCAAGTATGCTTTTTCACTAAATATAATCCTCTACATGTTTATGAAGTGTCAGTGGACAGACTTCCTTTGAAATTAATGTGTACATTTTAAAGTGTTTGTTAAAGGCCTTATCCAAAGACTAAAGAATGGATGGAAACACTCCTACTGACTTCTCTTGACAGAGGACAAATACAGTGTGCAAACACTTTTTATTTGATGGATTGTTCACTAGCTGTTTACTGCAAGTATTGTTTAGGAATATAATTAATGCCATTCAGTGTGGGCTTATAGCAAGTAAGTCTTGTCAGACCAACCTTTTACAAATATCCCTTAGAAAGGTAAATATACAGTTGAGTTATTACTGAGGCATTTAGCATGTATGAATGAGGCATTAATGTATGAATGTATAATTTTAATGTATTTAATAGCTAAAAATCCGACAAAAAGATTAATGCTGTAAGATAGCAATGAGAAACGTAGCTAAAGCAAAAATTAATTAACATGCTGATGAAAAAATAACTCATAAATGGGAAATTGTTATTAAAGGAGTTTTGCTTGGGTAGTTGCTGCAAACTTTTGGTATTGAATCTAGTTATTCAACACCTTTCTCAACAGTGTCATGGTAAATTACAGATAGATAGATAGATAGGTAGAATTGGTAGAGTTTATGTAGGACATAAAGCATGATAGTGTGTTTGAAAGATGTAGATTGGTCTTTCCTAAAATGATGAGGCAGTTTAAATAGGCAATTAAAATAATATAGAAAAAATTTGCATTAAGACAAAAACTCAGCAAAACGCAGAATGAGAACTCAATCTACAGAATGGGAAATAACTTTACCAAAAACAGTGGTAGTAGTCATACATATTCCTGCTTAAAGAGTGACCAGTTCAAACAAAGCTATGCTTTGGCCCAAAGGTTTGTGTGGTCCGTGGACGTGTAAGTGAAGACAAGTAGGGAAGGCAGGGAGTGGCTGTGTGTTCAGTGCTACTGCAATCAGTGCTATATTGCTCCACACAGACCTGTTCACTTGTAAAACTGAGGAAGGTACAAAGCAAAGCCACGAATATTGTCTATGTACCGCACAAAAATGACTTGCTATGCAATACTTCAGAAGTGGCATCTGTTTAGGCCGGCAGAAGTAAGATTGAAAGGTGACCTGAATAAAATGTGTTAGCAGTGCCATTGGATATTGGCTTATTTTCATTAACAGTAAGTCATAAGAAGAAACAGTGACAGGAAACTGAAGGAAAATAAATTCAAACAAAAACTTGGCCACCTTTTACAATCTTTCACTTTTATTTTCAACAATGCGAATGATGAACCACTGGAACAAAGCCACCAATGAAAACAATGAGTACACCAGGGTAAGTACTGGCCAAACCCATCTGTTTTCTGTGTCAGGAAGGAAATAAAGCAAAAGATATGGTTTAATTAGGCAGTGGCTTCATTAACTTAACTCAGCTGGGATCTATAAGCAACAAATCACACAGTGAAGATCATGAGCCTGTTTTCAGTTGTTTCTGCTTGTCAAAGCCTCTGTTTGCATTTGATCGTCAAGGCAATGCTGATGCCAGACTGAACTTCTGCCAAAATGAGGAGGAAGCTGGAAGAAGGAGTGCTGTTTTCTCTCTGCACTGAGTAGTAAATCTCCCTGAATCTTACTTTATAAGATACAGAAATAATTCCATGAATTACAGTATAATCTTCATGGGAGGTACTAGCAATTAGTTTGGCTAAGTTGCAGTTAGTTGCCGAAGAGATGACATTACCATTTTTAACAAAAAGCTGAGGCATTTTCACTCTTTGGTCTATATAAGTTAGGTATAATGACTTGTCATATACTGGAGATCAGATTAGATGATCTGACGGTTCCTTCTGGCCTTAGTTTTTATGAGTCCTGCACAATGCACTTTGTGTGCTGCCTCACTGGTCCTGGGAATCACATGCTACTGCTCCCATTCCTTGGTTTTTATGACTGTGACCTTTATAAAGGGGAGTTCTTGAATAATTTAATGGAAAGAGGGGAAAGTGTGAAAGCAATCTAAAGAAAGGTAAATGAGCAAAAGATAAAAAAGCCTCAGAAATGTTAGGACTTTTTAAACCTATTTACAGAGCATAACGGTCTGCCTATGTATAGTGACATCAGATTTTAAACATCTCTTTTCTTTCCTGAAGAAAGGTGTTGGTGGAATGGTGTCATATCACTCATAATGCAGCATCATTTAGGACATTTTTACTCTCGCTTTAATACTCTCATTTCCTGAAATTCCACGCCCACATATATGATTTCACACAGCTCTATGAATTCTTAAATTATGTTTAACAGTTAATACCTTTGACTAAACAGTGCCTTTTGGGCTTTTTCAGTTGTAGGAAGTGATAGTGTGTTCTCAAAATTCTTCCTAGGTGTCCCTGGTTGCCCTGAAAATAATTTGCTACAGCTCTTTAAAGGGTGTGACACTTTTCCCCAGGTACTATAAACTAACTCTGATGATGTGTGGCTGAGAACAACTTCTGTTCTATCTGTTTGCTGCTTCCAGTAAGTTTACCCTGAATGGGAACTTTACTGAAGAAATCCCTGTACTTGTCTATGCAGCAACTAAGTTGTTACGTATTTCTTATGGGACTGTGCAAATGGAGAGGCCTCCTCTTGTGCTTGGAAAGCACGTGGAAACGCCATCCCTCAGATAGCCTTCAACTTAACTGGTTTTGTGCTTTTAAAACTGTCTTTAATATTTTTATTTCACTAAGGAATGTTAGCATTGGAAAAGTTCTGTTTTGTGATAAGCGAATTTATTTTACTTTCCAGAGTTACCAGAGTATTCTCTCATTTTTGTACTGCTCTGATCAGAACATTTTGAATCAATGCTATCTCTGAGTAGCCACACTATCTGAAGAGTGTTTAATTTTTTGCTAAAATGTAGACTACTTATTTCTATGGAAAAACCTCGAGTATCTTAGTGAACCTTAAAATCAGTTTCTTTCCCAGATGAATATACTAATTGCACTGTTTTACTTTCTATGTTTTGGTCAATTATAGCCACACATTTTTCATTTGTGAATGCAACATCTTAAGCACTGTGAACAAAAATGAAGTGGCAGCTTCTCCAGAGAATTGCATCATAGTGCAAATGCCTCTATGGCAATAAGTCAAAATGGATGTAAACACAAATCTTCAGAAAAAAACAAGCTCATAAGTCTGATTTTAGTGACACACAGATGCTTTAAGGATTTTGAAAGTCTGTGTTAATATTACTTTGATTTCCCCCATTAAGCAGAATAACAGATCAAGAATAATTTCTCTTTGTCTGAATAAAATAATAAATAAAAAATAAATCCCTGATAGATACTCACTGGCTTTCTGATCTATAGACAGCACAGGTGATTAAATCTTTACAATATGTTTTGTTAGTTTTGGTTATAATGTAATAATAATATAGATGACATTTATTTAGATTAAAAAGTGAACTTATAAGGCTATAATTGTTTCCTTTTTATATATCTGCAGTGCAAGGCTATGAAATATGTGAATGCAGTTAAACATCTTAAATGCAAATATATATTTTTTTAACTACACTATGGAAGGGACTAGGCACATTTTAAATGTAGTTTGATTTCACAGTATTGCAAATATCTTTATAAAAATATTTATAAGAAGCATGAATACATTTTCATATCACATGGGATTTACTTTGATTTAAGATTTAAGTTTAGCAAGATACACTACAACCATTGTGGCATCCGGAGAGAAACTTCAGTGTTTGCAGTGTTAGCAAATACTTAACTTTCAATGAAGGTAAAGTGGGATAAATCATGAATCAATATTTGTGCCTCTGCTGTTCTTGCAAACTTTCTGGTAATTATTTAATTTCTAAATACATGCAATTTCTGTCATGTCAAGATTAGAAATCAAATGAAGTAAAAGACTGGTGAACCAACTGCATTAAAAAAGAAACAACAAACTTTTAATGATATTTTAAAAAAGTAATGTGATTAACATTCAATATGTAAAACTTGACCAAAATATCAGATTTTCTTAATCAATGTGAGAGAGATAATTGGCTCTGTCCAGCTTATTCTACTATATAACAAAGAATGACTTTATAAAAAAATAATAACCACCAAGAAATTGGTTTGAATGTTCACCTTATCCCCTATTACATAGAAGATAAGAGGCTTGATAAGGAGCTTTTAAAATAAAGCGTGGAAATGAGTGAGTGGTAACAAAAAGTAAAAAAAAAAAACAGGAATCCAGCCCACATTATATTATCCTTTCTGTAGGTAAGAACTGACCAATTAACAACTTTCTGTTGTTGGTGGGGTTTTTTTGTTGTTGTTGTTGTTGTTTTTGACTGTTTGGTAACAAAATAATGAAGAACTAAATTCTATTTACTTCCTTGTACCACAAAGGTGGGGGGTTTATTTTCAAAGTAAGCTGTTATTCACTTTTTTTGGAAAAAATGGTATAATTTGATCTAATTAAATGGTAAAATAGGTCTGAAGTCTGCCTTTGAAAAGTAGAGAATACCTGTAAGAAAATCATTACATTAAGGAGTAGATCTGCCATTTTGACAGTGTTCTCTAACACACATATTAAGCATCCTGTCAAACCCCATTCTGCTCATCTTTCCATCTGGTGACAAAATGATATCTTTCCCTCTTTCACTTCCACTTTAGCTCTACAGTAAACTGAACTGTGGCTTCAGACACCAAGATGTCAAACTACAGTATATTAAGCTGGGCTGTGAATGAAGATGAATGCATGTCTCAGCAGAAGGGTCAGCCATAAGAGACAAATTAGAGATTGTTTTTCCTTTTCCTGGCAGCAGATTCTGCCCTCTGTTTTCACAAGGGACCTTAGAGATGGAATTTAGTAACAAAAAGCTAGAGAAATGTGGTAAATCAAGCCCATGGAGTACCACCTCACTTTTCCTCACATTGAGGGTCACTTGTACAGGGGAACTTTAACAAACTCAGTATGCAAGGCACATTCTGGTATTTAATATATATGAATACTTACTGTAGACATAGGAATCCATATGGACATGGACTGGACATGTTATGGAGGAGATCAGAATAATAGATAAATGGGACTCTTGTGAGTTTATAACTTAATATACTTGAACAAACTGCTATGACAAAGTAATCTGTACCTCCAGGGGAGATGGAGGTGGGAAGAAAATTGAGTATAGATTTTCCTAATCCTAAAATGTTACATTTTTTCCAAAAAGTTTTAGAAATTTCAGAGTAGATTTTGACACCTATCCTCTCATTTTCCCGTAAGATGATGAATGCAGAAGATGGTAATTATGTATGTAGGTTTCTTGCCATTAAAAGAACTGGGGTTTGTCTCTAATGCACCATTTTTACAGAGAACTTTCTCCATGTCTTGAACTGCTTTTGTTATGGGAAAAAACTAACTTAATGTTTGAAAAAAAGCAATTAGAAGGGATACAAAAGGAGAATTTTGCCTTGCTTTGGTTAGGATGAGAGGTAATTTACATTTGGCTAAAGTAAAAAAAAATACTTTACTCAATTTAAAGAGTGATTGAAGAACTGACATCTTTGTAACCTATCCCTGAGGTTCCCTCATCTAATGCTGTCTCATCCCTTGGAAGCCTGTGAGAGTGTTTCCAATTGTGATTTGAAGTTGTGCCATCTCTTTTACATAACAAATTTTGGTTTGGTCTCGTTAAGTACTAGTGATGGTGTTTAGGTTTCAGAATCAAGTCAGAGTAAATATTTAGGAGAACTTGAGAGATAGGCTATAAATGCGTGACAAAAAATATTTAACTAGTTTTAGTGATCTATGTGTATTTCTTTCCTTTAGACTGTTCTGCCTTACAGATGAATTTGTATGAACTAGTGAACACATAGTTTCTACATCTATGGTTAATATTTTATAAGTTGTGTCAATGTTTTTACTGTCTCCCTTAATATTAGGTCTGCCAATAACCATTACTACTAAAAGTAAAATGCTATCTCTCAATATATTAAATGAAATAATCACACAACTTGAGAGAAAGGCAGAATTATTTTCTCTCTGCTTATATTTTGTCCATTTTAGTGCGTATTCTAACCTCATGATTTAGTGTAGCAATTTAATAATTTGCCTTTGGTTACATATATGAAATATGCACTGCACTGGTGATGTAGAATTTATCAGATTCCCATATTATCTTAATTGCTTATAAATTAAATCTATATGTGTGAAGAGGGAAGATACATTGTTGTAACCAAGGGAACAAACTCTTTTTTTGGTGTACCCTGACAGCAGCAGGAAGGTAAAAGAGAACAATATTTCTGTCACAGAAAAGTGTTCATGCTGATGAGTATAACTTTCTTGTGTTGTCCTGTATTTCTACACTTGCTTATTGTCTTTTGGGTTAAGTTATAAGGACCAGTTTTTAGAATATTTTGTACAAGGAAAGAAATCAAATTATTTCCAGGCTGTATTGGAAATACATTGTTATTTGATGTTCTAGTTTTGAATAAATAATTGTTTATACAATGGTATAACACTTTGTATTTCATTGATGGTTGGTCACATATTAAATCACCAGATTTTGGCATCTGGCCTCTATTACAAGAGATCCTGGTTGGATAAAAGCTCTAGGTTTTGAGGTACATGACCTTTGATAGCTAAATGTTGGTGAGGTAGAAGTATTTAGTATGGTTTGAAGATTATTTTTTGTGTCATAACCCAAACTTTTATACCTTTATTCTACTGAATGCTGGACTTTTTAATATAAATATTAGTGATGATTATTTAGAGAACAAGTTAGTGAACTATTTATAGTACTATAAATAAGTGGGGGGGTTTAGTTGTTTTGATTTTTTGGGGGGGGGAGTTTATGTTGAACAATTGAGAAGGCAACGAAATGTGATTTTAATTCATAGGTTAAGTGAGCTGGAAAGTTTTCTGGTTTGCTTGGAGTATACACATGTACCTATTTGGTGGTGAGCAGGCAGAGCACTGGGTAGGCAAGAGAGTTCCTTAGCCAGAGCCTGTAGCAGACTTACAAATCTCTGTACACAGACAGGCCACCAAGGAGCAGCAGAAACCTGCACCTTATTCACATGGCTCATAAACATATACTGTACAGGTGGAAAGCATGAGCTGCCCTGAATAGCTAGAAGAAAAACTTAAAATTTTAGTAGAGATAGACAAATTATCAAGGTCAAAACAGACATGGTTATAACTTACAGCCTCAGACTGTGTGGGGACTACACGGAAATCATATGCAGATATAAGAAGACAAGTCAGTCCATGTAGAGTGAAACTGAAATAGAAACTGGCAAAGAAAAAAGGGATTTCAAAATAACTGATTTTCACTTAGGACGGAACAAGAAATGGCTCATGTTGTGCTAGGGAATTGGTTTGATCATTTATGTTTTAAACCTGGAAGATGTTTCATTGGTTATGAACAGAAACAGAGATTTAAGACATGAATTGAATTAAATATCATGAAGTAGCAAGATAAGAGCCATCCATGATTTGTTTCAGCACTAGTGTTCCAGTTCACCATGTAGTTTAGACAATGTGATTTAGAGTCGTGAGGTCATAGAAAGAGGTCTAACTTTTTTTTTTCCATTTTCTTTCCCTTTCCACTCATGTGATTGTCATTTTTGCTTGTTATATGTTCTTGACATAATAGATGTCTTCTAGGTAATTCTATTTTCTGTTTTTGGAAACATAATGGACAGGGTATGCTTGGAAGAACTGGGTTCCACAGAAGAAAAATATGCAGCTAAGTATAATAATATTGCAAAGTAAAGCAATAATTATAATTTTCACAGAGTATGAGATCAACCAGGACAAGGAGTGTAAGCAGCCAGTTAACGTCCTCTTCAGTTCGTATCACTCCACTACAGTGGGACTCTGGACTGGCATCGCACACCTGCGATCACCTTGAATAGCCACTGGATGTCACTGATGATCCACACAAAACCAGCTTAACCCTTTGAGCATTCCCTTGTAAAGCATGGAAGAGTCAGCAAAAAGGTCACTTACTCCCATGACCTTGGGGATTTGAATTGTCTATCACCAGCATCTGAAACGACAGATAAATAAGAAACTCTCACAAGAAATAGAGGCATGATCAACTGCAAGGCACACCACAAGTTAAGATACTTCAAAGTGCTATTTGAATGTGAGAAGATGGCTACTTATGACTCTTTGAAAGCATGCTATCAAGCCTTCCTGTATGTCCCAATACATAACCACCTAGATGGGAGGACATCTGTCTTTAGTATTGGACTGTGTTCTTTTAACAGTCCATGCAATTTGACTGGAAATTTGGTGTTTCTTGTTGAAATGTTTGAACAACTCCAGGATCTTTCTGGAGGGACTGCAGGAATTTCTTCCCTTATCTGGGGATTCTAAATTGCCTTAGTTGTTTGATGAAAATGAATCATTTTCCAGCATGTTCCTGCTCTCTGAAAGATAAAATTCCCAATGGCAATCCATTGGAGAGAAGTAGATAGCTACCTGCCATAGCAAGAAAAGTACTGGAATGAGAACAACATCAGACACAAAGCATTTATATTCTCCCACATGTTTTTCTTATAATTGGCAAATTCACGATAGCGATGAACCAGTTCTTTCTATACTTTACTGGTGAGTATATTAAGAGAAGAGCAGTGAGAAATGTACTTTGTCTATTGTAGAAACGAGGTTCAAAAGATTTTTCAATGTTTTGGTGCCATTGCATTCTATATGGACTTAAATGGCTTTTTTTTTTCCCTCATGACAGAAGATTTTTTCTTCTTCAAGCAGCAGCCATCATCTTGAGAAATCCGTGAATCAATTAACTAGCTTTTTTCCACTAACATTTGAACTTAGTACTTTGCTTGCTGCCTGGTACCAATGTATCCTTTTGTTAGAGGATGGTATAGAGATAGTGATCAGAGCTTTTAAAGACTCATTTACAGATAGGATAAGACACAGCACAAGGAGCTCTTTTCACTGATATTAGATAGCTCATTAGCTGTATACTGTGAAGCCAGTTGAATCTTTAAAGATATCTATAGTATATTCTCCAGTTAAAAGTCTACTTAGTTGCCCTGTTGCAACTGAAAAATGATGTAAAATGTTGCAAGCTGATAGTAATTACCTGTATAAGCAACTCAGAAGCTAACAGATAATGGTCTAGGAATCAGAATCTTGGCTGGGAGGTGAATAAAAATTATGTTGTTTTAAATCTTACTTTTTCCACACTGTTTCTCAATCAGCTTCATTATCCTATCTCTGACTTTAGACAACATCTGTGGAATAAGAAACGCCAGTTTCCAACCTGTGCTCCGACATAAAGTGTATGAAGGAGCCCACGAAGCATGTTTCAGTCCACATTGAAGTATTCTGGCCTCCATGGAGACAAATTATTCCTGAAAATATATGACTCAACAATATTAACATCATTTAACAAATAAAATAAATTACTATTACTGATTATAAAATTAGCTTGCCTTAAAAATAAAAAATCTTCATGATTCCTTCCAGCAGGTGCTTTCCCTGCAGTGTATTCTGCCATATTATATACAGTATAACAAGAAGTGAAACCTCCATTTATCTTGAGATGAATAATTGAATTATTTGTTCATGAGTATAACAGTGTAGATTTTCCTGTTTTGAGAGGACTTCTTTTGTTAGGTTTTGTATCTAAATACCACTCTCCCATCTATTGCCATAAACCTGATAGAGGTTGAGTGCAACTTGAAAATGATGGGAGATACTCTTTCTTCAACGAGTCTTCTGTATTTGAGTTAGTTGCCTCAGCTGGCTCATTCACTTCTCTTCAGAGGAGAAAGAAGGGCCCTTCTGAAGGACTTTCATAAAGTCATGTCCCTCTACAAAGCACTGCAGCTCAGTAAGGGTGTTAAAAGGGTTAGTGGGGTAGTCCTGCTGTTCACAGTGCAAGTTCCACTTTGGGTTTGGTTTTGTTGAGGTTTTTCTTCACATCTCTTCTAGCTTTTGGTTCTGCTGACTGAATGTCCTTTAATAACTGAAACACACAAAGTTTATTTTC
This sequence comes from Atrichornis clamosus, assembly GCA_013400975.1. NCBI lineage: Eukaryota > Metazoa > Chordata > Aves > Passeriformes > Menuridae > Atrichornis > Atrichornis clamosus. The sequence continues at coordinate 60,304 of WBMZ01003524.1, read as the reverse complement.
TTGGGTATATCCCACCTCTTGACTTCCTTTAACAGGAATTGAGTTCATGTGCTCAGAGGCAATTCCATGAAGGCTACACACTTGATGATGTGCTCATAAACTGAACTAAAAAGCTAATGGGAACCCACTGTAAGGGTGCACTAAACCTTTAAAGAGATTGTCCAGTTAGTGTAGATAATGTATACGCCTTCTTGCCTCTATTTTAATTTATCAAAGATAAATATTGCTATATAAATTTAGAATACAAAAAAAAAAAGATACATTCTGTTGTGCTTTCATTTTTATTTGTTTGGAGTTCTTGTTTGTTTGTTTGTTTGTTTTTCAAATTCAGTAGCTGGTTCCACAGGTAAAGGAGTTAGAATCTCATTTACATCCTGACACTAACTCATTTAATGATGCAAGGTAGGAAATTTAGAAGAGCAGACAGTGGAAATGAGAATTTTGTTTTGTCTTCTGGGAAGCAATCCAAAAAGGCAAATCCTGTTCCAATGTAACCTGCTTTGTAGGCTTTGATGTTGCAAGATACAGTCAAACCCATGACATTATATTGAAAAGCAAATAGGATTTTGAAAAACTGTGAAAGAGATTCCTGTACATGCTTAAAGAAAACAAAAGCAAGAGAAAACCTGTCTTGGCTTCTGAAAGGAAACAGAAATTCTTCATAATCTTTTCCCAGAGCAAATATTTGTAGATTAATTGCCAATGTGTGTGTGTCAAGAGATTACTATACATATGTGAAAAAGAACATGAATAGAGAAAATGAAACTACAGAAATAGAATGAGCACTTACAAACTGTGGTGACAGATTTATTAAACTGAGACCAGAGAAAGAAAAATCAGTAAATTTAAAAATGTCTGTGCAATTGGTGATTCTTTTCAGAGGATCTTTAGAATGGACAGTATACAAACCCAGAAAATATAAATGCAGCAGGAAGTATAACTTCGGACTTTGCTTCTCAGAGAGGCCTTTATGCAGACAGTGGCCCTTGCATTGTGCTCATACACCACTAGCCTATTTCAAGACAACAGAGAATTTTAATATATTCTTCCGGACCGGATCAAAATTATTTCAAAGTGTCTCCTTCACACCAGGATAGCCTGTGCAGTGGTGAGGTGAGGTCTGAGTCTTCTCAGACAGTGGAAGAGTCTGAATTTAGTAGTCCCTGACTTTCCACGCTAGCCACTGAGCTATGGCATGCCAGGGAGTGATGGTGAAAACTCCATTGTCACCACCTTGTTAGAAGAAAGAATCACTTTTTCTAGGTTTTGATGCTAACCTCCAGGAGAAGATGAAAGGCTGTGCAGCAGGTGCTTGTCATAAAGGAAGGAAGCTCCAGAGACAAACTGGGTTTAAGACATACCCTTTCATCTCATTCCCTTCTTTTTAACTTAGATGTCTGTACACACCCATGCTGGTGGTTGCAGACATAATTTTGAGGGACCTAGCTCCCTCAAAGCAATGTTTGGGGAACACAGGACTCTAAACCGGTGTAGTGAGCTCTTTTACTGGTAGTCAACTATCTTACTTGCTGTGTAGGTTTACTCTATTACATTAAATGTAGAAAATAAGGACTAAATAGTAGTTCATTTGGAAAAGACAATGCATTTTTCTGTCAGTTCAGCTTTTTTATTATATTCATATTTGTTGCTTGATGTTGAAAATGCAGCCTTTTATAGAATACTTAATTTTGCATGGGATTTGAATCTGACATATTAAGAGGCAAGAGCTCAGAATTTGTAAAAGTTATCTGCTGTGATTTTAGTAGTAACATTTCTAGTGACTTTGCCTATTGAAGAATTAACAGAACACTGAAACCCATTCAAAATCTCACCCTGAGAGTGAAACAAGGCTCTGCAGTCTTTAATACCGAACAGTGTATTGTGCTGGATTGTGTTGGATTGTGCAGCATCAAAAATTTGAACTAGCTGAGAAATGAATTTAGAATTGTTTTGTTGGATTACTCAAATGACACGAAACACAGTGTTGTCATTTTTATGCTTTTATATCAGGTTTATAGCTGCTGTGGGAAGGCAGAAATCTTGTGATCCAGCAAAGAGCCTGCCAGTATGTACCCAAGTGTTTTGAACTACTATGAGATGACAAAGTGAGTTTATACTTGCCTAGCTGACAGAGTGAGGGAGAAGCATTTTCTGTCATGTGACTGCAGTGTTTTTGTCTAGTACTAGCTACCTTAGAGATGAATTGGCTACATCATTCAACTGCAGCCTGAGTCTCTCAGGCTCTGCCAACATGATGTTTGTGAGGGGGATGCAGGCTTTGCCTGTGTGAGCTGTGTGTGGGTCAAATGGGTGCCAACTGTAATCTTGCAATTGTACAGATTCTGCTGGCCTGGTGTTGGTTGTGAGCTATCAGATCCTGTTAGGAATTTGTGTTGGTTTAGGCTCAGGCCCATGCAAACGGGCTGCATGTTGTCTGGCCAGATTATAATATTGCTGAGTGAGTTTTTATTTGCTTGGAGGGTAAAAAAAAGAAAAAAAGCATAAGCTTGCGTGTCACTGTAAAATACTGCCCAGACACACATTTAGACAAAATCCGAAGTGTACTCAAAAATATCTTTTGTGAGTCATCTGTCTGAGAGAAGGCCAAAACCCCAGAGCCCCAGAGCTCTGCCCTGTGTAGGTTTTGAGCATTGTCATCTGCTTGCACTAGTGATAAAATATATATATGTGCCAAAGCCTACTCGGGTGATCAAAAACTGCTTTATCTGTCTATTTGCATATGACATTTTGCACTTGAACACAAAGGAAAATAAGACTGAGTTCTCTTTGAAAGAGTAGCTCTTTGTGGTTGCAAACCAGGGCTAAAATGAGTGCTAAAGTGAGTGTAAATCAATAACCCTACTATGATAACTTATGAATACAACAAAGGTGGCTTTCCTTGGTTTACAATCAGAGCTCCAGGTATCTCTGTTGTAGGTTACTATATTCCCTGCTTATTCTGACTCTGTTCACAGCTCCACCGTGTGTACCCCTGACAGAGATCAACCTCCTAGTGACAGTGGTTCCCTTCCTCACAGTCCAAAAGCAAGCACTTCATAGATGTTAAACTCAGAGTAGAATATTGGAAAGAATGGTAGAATCAGAATTTCTCCTTCAAATTATGCTTACTAGTTTGTTCAATCTGGAACTTTTAAAGATGTTTGAGCATGTTGGACTGTCCTGGGCTTACTGAAAATCATCTGCCTTAGGGAGTCTTTGGAAGTCCTAGCTGTAGCAAATATGTCTCTCTCTCTATTTATTTGTATTTCAGTACAGTAAGAGCGTTCATGTAACTAGGTGGTGAGGCACTTTAAGTCTCTCCTTCTCCTGTGTTATTAATTGCATCCAGTCATTGTCTCACTTTCTCAAATTTGAACAATATTTCCCAGTAAGTGATTCTAGTAAAGACATAATTTTCTTGCTCAATAATAATCTTGCCAGGAAAAGATACACTGATTTTCTGAAAAAAACATACTTCTACTGCTAGATTTCTTCCATCAGGTATTGCCAGTTGTAAACAAAAGTAAAACCTACTACTAGCTAGCATGTAATGCTAAGCCTTACACTTTTCCTAGTTGCTGACTAATACACACCCCTGAACCTATTTGCAGTCTCACTGATTTTATGTGAGGCTTTTCAGTTTGGAGAATTGGCATGTAGAACCCATTGACTGTAAAAGTGGGGTCTGCTAAGTGCTCTGTTGTCCCCTGAAAGAGCGAGTAAGAGTAGATTTGCTAGGCTGTGATTCCTAATTTATCCATATCATTAAACTCGTTAGGCTGAGCTCTGTGAAATCCTCCATATCTCTTCATGTATTTTTAACTGTGCCTAATGTAACTATACTGATCATAATTAAGGCTTCTGAAATTCTAAAAGGAATAGTGAAGAATGAATAATATCTCTGTTTATCAGTCATAACATACCTTTTTTTTCAAAACAAGTTGCTGTCATGGAAAACAGCACCTTAAAGGTGAAATCATTCCCTGTCATACAATAGCCTTTCTCCATATTGTTTTATCTCATCTCAAGTTATCTTTTTATCTTTAAGAACTTAGAAAGCAAGTGAATTTCAGCACAGGGCTTTCTGGTGCATAAAATTTCAACTTTCCTTGGAAGTTTTATGCATCCTTCTGTATGTATTGCTCAGATCCAAGGAACTTTTGATGAGGAGTTGCAGGTGAAAGACCAAGAGCATTACAGAATACATTTCAAATGCACAACAGCATGGGGGGGCATTCAAAAACCCAGGAATTTTAGGATGTAATTACAGACACTTACCACATGATCAAACTTAATGAAACACTAGAGAGAGATCCTCTAAAATCTCCAGTGGGAGGGAATTTAACTGTAGGAACCATTGCTTGGAACATTTGTTCTCCAAGATCTGAGGTCCTTCTTTTCCTAAGTAAAAGTTTGTAATAGTTTTGTCAAGATTTAGAAAAATTTTCAAGAGTATTTGAATCTTAGTATTTAAAAAAAAAATATTCTGGGGGCAATTCTATACAATATTAATGAAGAAAAAGTAAGTGAAATATTGAGGATGACACAACATTGTTTTCTTCTACATTGATTTTTCTTGTTAGGGAAACAAAAATGTCTTCATTTTTGTCTGAACAGTTTTAATTTTTGCTTTACAGAAATAATGTTCTTAAATGACCAGGCAAATGAAAATTAGTTATTCTCAGAATTATAATCTTAGTACTTCTATTTAATTTGAGACAATTGCCACTACGAAGATCATTTTCACAGCGTAATTTACTTATTATGCCGTTATCATGAACAAGCACAGATGGACAATAAACTGGTCCATAATATGTCCCCATCCATCACAGCTTTGAACTGAAATGGCTTCAGACTAGGCAGGCTAATCTGACCTACCTGAGCAGCCCATTGCACAAGCAAGAACTGGAAGAACTACATCTGATCCTACTTTTTGTTTTCTGTAATCATAAATGATTTGTTGTGGATCCATATTGTATCTTAGTGGTAAAACTGATTTGGAAGTTTTACAGTTTTCAGTCCTGAGAGATGTTGAATCTTTCATGCTGTGCAGTTGCTAGGAAGACTTCAAGCATCACCATATCTCTAATAAGAAAATAGTACCTTGGAAATATGATAGGAATGTTCACAAATCTTTGCCTTTCTCAAGTAAGATTTTTACTTCTTGTCAGTTACTATTTCAGGTGATCTTGTCTGTAGACGGTGCTGGCATACCTCTCTAACTATAAAAATAATTTCAATAATTATAAAAGATTGGGAAACTAGATTGCTCTTAAACATTCTACTGGATATGCTATTCTAAATCATCTGCTAACTTTTATATAAGTTTCTTTATTACCTGATGACTTTTGCACCTAATATTTATACCTTTTTATACCACCTACTCTCCTATTTCAGTATTCTTTTAACAATTACAATTGCAGAAATTACTAATTTCCGGATGGTTTTTGTTTCTTGAAAACGCTTGCTACCTTCGTATTTGTAACTTTCAATTTTACAATTTTTTTCACTACTACTCTTGATTTATATCAAGGTAAAGTAACGTGACTTCTCTTGTCTGTCTTATGTTTATAAAATACTATGGGTGAAATGTCATGAAGGGAAATCTTAGCTACACATATGATTTAAAAATAAACAAGCTCAATTCAGAACTCAGGGATGGTGCAGAAAAGGTGCCAAGCTGATTGCCCTTCAGACTCCAGCCCTGTCTATATTTACAGCATAACAACAGTAATGGAAAATTCCCCCCTCTTGAAAATGGTGTTTTATCCTACTCTCAGGGTAACTTTCCTCACATTAATTAAATCTTTGTCATCTCAGGTAGGGTTTGTAACAGAGTTGTTTTTACTGGTGGTGTTATTGAACATGGTAACTCATGTATCAACAACTTGACTGCAACCACCACCTTCTTGGAGTAGTAACCCTATACTTTTATTAATTTGTTAAATTATGTTTTCCTCAAGAGTTAATAGTTTAATGTGCAGGTCTTGTATTGGCTTTAGCTCCATGAATACTGTGCTGTACATAACAGGCTGATAATAAAATTATAATGGTAAAATATCACAGGATGAATAAAACACTAAGGTAGGAAATAGTATCATGGAACGCCATTTCACCGTTGAAACAAAAACTCTGCGCATTTGTCACACTCAGTAAAGTACCCAAACTTATCTTAAATTTTCAGGAATATACCCACATCTTTTGTAATCACAACAGAATAATAATGTAATAAGTCAGCTTTATGTGTCCTGTCACTATTAAATCTTGTGAATAGTAATTAAATTGTGCAATGAAGGAGCCACTGAATTCAATTTCAGCAAAAATCATCTTTCTTTCCTCTTTCAGGAAAAAAATTAGATTTAGAGACGGAAAGTAAATGGAGTGAGAGAAAAAGGAAATGTGTTCCTCACACTGTTTTCAACTCTGTTTTTCACTATTTGGCATAGAATGGTATTTACAGTGCTGAAATCAGAATATGCATGGGTAAATGAGAAGCAGTGTTTGTAATCTAGAACCCAAAAAACCAGAAATCTAAGTTTTGGTAATTAGCTGTAGGGTAGTAACAGCCATGACAGGTGATTATCATAGATATCCATGTGGGTCAACGCTAGCTGAGCTGCTCACGTTTAAAAGAAGGCACTTTCATTCCATTCAGCTTCTCTCTCTCTCTTATTAAACATGTTTCTTCCATCTTAGCTCCCGGCCTGCTAGAGAGGAGTGCAAGTCACATGAAAGCACTGCCAAATAAGCACTAATTGGTGCCCCAACCAGCACTCTCAGGAGACAGGCCAAGGAAGGAGACTGAAATACTTTCCAGGTCAACTCAAAGGCACTTTTGGGCAAATGTGGAAAACTTGCAGCACGCCTGCCTGTGTTTTTCAGCACAGCCAGACCAATGCCTTTAATAAGTACCAATTATGCCCTTCTAAATAATAGTTTTAACAAAGAATACCTGGTTTCTTTACCATTTGAGCTATGATTCTCGCTCCAACTATATTCTTTTGCACATACTTGCATATATACATGTATCTGCGGCTGTGTTTTACGTGCAGTATTATGTCAAGTAGACCTTTATAGCAATAGAAAATAAAATAAACTCTAGAAGTGTTTGTCAGCAAATCTGAGACTGTGTAGACACTGATCCTGCTACCTGTGAAAGTTTGAAAAGATGACATCTTAATTCTTCACAGCTGGAATTTCAGTTTCAAGAACAATTATTTTTTTACAAACAGATATTTTGAATAACTGTTGCCTAAGGGCTTTTTTTTCATTTGATGGGTATATGTTCTTTATTATTGTATTGTCACTTCTTCACCTATACCTGCATGGTTAGTTCATTTCAGCACAAGGACACTGAGCAGAAGTCTGAGCTGTTATTCACTTGGAAGTAGGAATTTCTTTTAGTCTCAAGGCAACAAACAATAGTTCTCTTGACCCTATACTAGAGGTCTATATGTCAATTTGCATTTGCTTCTGAAATGAGTTTTACTCATTTTTCAGACTGACTTCTGACATACCTTGTGGTCTGTAGAAAAAATAGAGTATAACTGTTTACATAGAAAATGTTTTATACCTCATCCTTCTGATCCAGTTTCATTAAAATGACTTTAAAAAAACCAAAAGTCTCAAGTCCTTTGTCACAAAAGCCATTTACTCTGAGTTGGTTTGCGTCTGTGTGTGTGTGTGTGGTTTTTTAATACCTCACTATAGTTTGGGTTTTTTTCAATATTACAATTTTTTTACACCAAATGATCCTCCTGACTCAGTGTATTGGTTCTGGCTGAAATTGAGTTAATTTTCCCCATAACAACCCTCACAGTGCTGTTTGCTAGGAAGGAATTGATATCACACCGTTGTTTTGGGTACTGCTGAGCAGTGCTGGCTCAACACCAGCAGTGTCTCTCCAACACTCCTCCCCCTTCAGCAGCTGAGGGTTGGCAAGCTCTTGAGAGGAGACATAACCAGGACAGTTGACCCAAACTGACCAAAAGGATATTCCATATCATATGACACCAGGTCAGCAGTAAAATGTAAGAAAGGAGAAGGAGGGTGTCATGGTTCCAGACCAGGTCAGGGGGAGCGGCATGGCCAAGACACTGCGTTATTCAATACCACATTACATCATTTCCAGGGAGGGGGAAAAAGGACTCTCTCACTCTTCCAGGAAGGAGGGACATTCTCTTCCGGTGGAGCAAATCGTGGCGGGATGAGAAACCCGTCAGCCATTGTTCATAGTCTTTGAGTCTGCTGCGAGCATTTTTGCATGTGAATCTTTCTTTCCTTTTGCACAATTTTACCAGTGTTTGAGATCCCAAATTTCTTAGATATTTTCACCAGCATACTGAATTTGAATTCTACAGCTTATCCAAATAGTTGTTTTAATAGACAATAATAGAGGCTTATCCAAAAAATTTTTTTAACAGACACAGGCACTAAGACTCTCTTTCATTGCAGGCAGACACTTGGTGGGAAAGCACACACAGGCCACAACTCATTCTTTTTGAACTGTACGATTGTGCAGCTGCCTAGCTTGAGTTACAAATGCTAAAGTAGCTGAGTGTTCATCTGCTAAAAGACCGCTAAAAAGTGAACAGCACTGTTTGCGTGAATTTCTGCAGACCCTACGTCATTGGCATTTATGAGGAGGAGGTGCAGAACTATGTTTGAGACCAACATCAGAATACTCTTCCTTCTAAGATGGAGGTTCCAAATGAAAGTGTTGTTCCCTCAGCTAGCACATGTTAGAAGATAAAATCGATGCAAGCTCAGCTTCAGAGGTGAAGCTCCCAACTGGCAGTTGAGCTCAGGATGTGAAATAAAGGGAAGATTGCATTAGTAAGGGAATTGGAAAACTCATGCTGTAGGAGAAAATAAAGCCTGATTTTATTTTGATAGCTACAAACATATTTGGACATCACTGTCGAACAGGGTCAGAGGTGACAACTTCTCTCAGTAGCTTCATCTGGGGTTTTTTTTTACAGGACTAGAGTGGGGAGAGTGCACTAATGACACTGTAGCATTTTAAATTTAAATTATACTGCAAATGTGGGATCAAAGACTTAAAGCCATCCTCTTGGGTATTTTGAAAAAGGTATCAGGGGATGTTTGTACTAAAAGAATATTAAACTTATATTGATTTAGCACAAAATAGAACAGTGTGATTGCATGATTGTGCAGGTTTTGCTATAGTTTAGACAGAACTCGTTTAGACTAGAACTGGATAGTTCCACTTTTTTCCTATTTAAATCCACTGAGGAAAATCACTTTATTAGGTATTTTGCTGAGACAGGCAATTTATGGTTTGTCACTTGAAACCTACGTATGGGTGTTCTTAAGGAGACTGCACTAATCAGAAATGTTGCTATGCATCACGGGTTCCAAAAGTACTCTGATCACCTTCAAAAGATAAAAGCCAAAAAAGAATGAGACAAAAAGTTAACAATAACAAGTCTTCTAAAATGTAGAGTAGTGATACTCATTGGTATGTTCCAAGAACTCTGTAGTAATATAATTTTGGAAGGCCTTATGTCAGTGTCTACCGTGAAACCATAACTGTTGTGAAGTGGACTGTTATTACCCCATAAAGGTTCTATAAACAAATCTATTATATACAAATACAGAATGGATGAAAATTTCATCTCTTCAGTGTAGCTTCATCTGCTATTGACAAAATTGAAAGCCTTTTGGGTGCAACTTTATCCTGAAATGACTCTCCTGGAAAAGTAAAAAAAGAGGAATTTTTAATGTTTGAGGTCATTGTTAATGCATTTTTGTTGGAAACCTTTTTTGATGAATTTTGTTTTACAAATGACACAGTATAACTTGTAAGATGTTTTAGCAGAAAGAGGCAATTTGAGGTTTAAGCTTTAAGTTTATTATTTTGAGTTCTACTTAAGGATTTTTTTTCCAGCAGAGGAGAAAAAAAACTTATTCTTGCTATAATGAAAGCTGTAGAGCAATTCAAATTTTCTCTCTTCAGTACGCTTGTCATCAGTGCAGTGTTAAGGGTACATTTTCATTCCAATAGAGGTAAGGAATGAGAATGAATCTTCCTTTCTCCCAGTACAGGGTAAACCTCTTTGTCTCCTCTGGTTCCAGATTTCCAGCTTTTCATTTAAAATGTATGACCAAGGGAGAAAGAGAACAGAATGGATGGTTAACCATGGTAATTATGGGACTCATTCATTCCTGATTACTTCAGTTCTGTTTCTCATTTATCCCAAGAGTTGGGCACAGTTTTCCTCATCACTTGTCTTTCAGGAGTTGATGTAAAGTATGTCTCAATTTCTGCTTTGTTGTATGGGCTGCCCTGCTGATCCTTTCTGGTTTAGCACTTTGAACATGCCAATTTCCACCTCCAGTTTAGGGTGAGTGACAAAAGAGAAGTGCTTTATTTACTCAACACCCTTGTTATTCTCCTGCTTCAAACCTTCTAATTTCTCATTCATTGAAAAGAAACAATGCATTTGACAAGTCACACAATACAAATAAGAAATAGTGAATGATGAACGGCAAATAGAGGTAGCACTTTATTGTCATTTACCTTAAGGCCTCCTTTCACCACTCTGACATTACAAAAGGATCTCAAAGTCACAGAAAGTACCTATTTTGAGGTTCCTTTCAGGTGACAGATTGGTGGAAAGGAATTCATTATAAATAAAGGTAAACAAACAAACAACCTTAGAAGAAAAATAATTTAATCCATTTACAAATATGTATGAATAATATCTGAGCAAATCGAGCTCACTGTTGGAAAACAGATTAAACAACTGTATTATATGTCACATTTGTCACTAGTAATTTCTCCCACACAAAATGATCTAATTTATGACAAAGTTTGAAGGTAAAAATGGCGAGACATTTTGAAGCGAATAAGCTACATATCATTTGGAGACGGCGCTTTACTAATTACTATGGACACTGATATCTGTGAAGTGGTTTGATGGGAACTGTATTCATGGAAAAAGAGACAATGTGTTACATTCTTTATACTGATTCCGCGGTCAAAGACTGATGTGCCAAGGCTCTGTTTAATCAGAGAGAGTGAAGGTGCAGGCCTAAGAAAATTACTGGGGATTTGGTTCAGCAACTGATCTGGCTGTTTCCTTACTCTGGGATCAGTTAAAACGAACCCCAAGAGCTACCTCTCCGCTGAAGTCTGCCATAGCATAGCAGGCTGTACTCTCAACTTAAATTTCCCATATTTGAAAAGGCAAAAAAAATCACAGTCAATTCTGTTACTTCTAGGGTTGTGGGAGATAAATGCATGTTCCCAGTCTTCAAAACTGAATCACTGTCATTCCCTAGAATTTTCTTATAAAACTTAGGCAACACATCTCATAGTTTAGTTGTTTCACTTGTTCTGGGTAACATAGCCAACAATCTTTCTCTTTCCAAGCCCTCTGCTCTCTTTCCCAGTTTCTTTATCATTCCAACCTGTTTTATGGAAAACACAGCAAATGTGTAAAAAAGATCCTGTTCTTCTGAGAGAAGGGCCACTTACTCACCAACATGTTCAAAATGTGTGCGAGCATTTCCTTTATTCATTAAATCTTTGCATAAGTTGGTAGCCACAGAGTGTCATAAAGGACTTCTTCAAGCTTAGTACATTTCCATTAGGTACTAATAAAATGAACGGAAAATGAAAGAGAACCCTACCTTGGTCCTCTTAGTACATTTCCATTAGGTACTAATAAAATGAACGGAAAATGAAAGAGAACCCTACCTTGGTCCTCTTAGTACATTTCCATTAGGTACTAATAAAATGAACGGAAAATGAAAGAGAACCCTACCTTGGTCCTGTCAGAACAGGATTACCCAGTTGTTAGCTCTGCTCAACAGAAGGGAAGGAGGAGGGCAGAATGGAAGTGAGTGCAGGAAGAGCACAGCTCATCAAGCACAACTGTCTGGGCACCTGACTGACAGGCAAAATTGCCCATGGCAAATGAAATCTCTTTGTGGCTTCCATCAGAATGCAACAAAGAGTATCTGAGAGAAATATTTCTTGAGTTATAATTGGAAACAGAAAAGAGGAGATTCTCCTTTCTAATGGCTTTAATATAACAGAAATGACAGCTGTAATATTCTCTAACATGGAATACCAAGTGTGAATTTGTTTACATTTTGAATTATAATGTTTCAAAACACTTCATCTCATCCACCATATTACATCCCAGTGACCATGTTAGCAGCTAGCTCAGAGACTGTAAGAAGTGATATATATTACCATGTGAAACATGGTTACAACTGTACAGGTTGAATTACCCTTTCAGAGTGGACTCTATCGATTAATAACTCAGATCAGGTTTTCCTCCTAATGCTAAATCAATGAATTCTATTAGATGATTATTTGTGTGTGTGTGTGTATGGTTCATACTTTGTATTTCAAAAAGGATATTTGAAATTTCTTTCTAATGCACCTGTCTCTAACAGTCCTGGAAAAGATAAAGAGCCCCTAGCAAGCCATAGCTATTTGTGTGGGTGGAACAACTGTCTTCACTGGGAACAGACTTTAGTCTAGCCCTAAAGCACCAGAGCATAGAGAAAAAAAGGCTCTGGTCTCACTTGAAGAATGTACTATAGGACTGTACCAGCAGCACAGGGTGCTTGAAAACTACCACATCATTGTAATGATCCAGTGTTTTTTAATGACTCCTGTAGTAAGAGAGTTGGTCCTCAAATAGCAGTATTTCCTCACACACACCTTAGATATAAATGGAATAATATCTAGCATAAGAATGTAACAGCATTATGAGATGTTTCTGATGTTTTAGCTTTGAGTTCACTCTTTGTGTTTTCTGGATGAAGTTATGAAGGAAAATGGTAATAAGAGTTCTGGTTGAGCAGTTTAATTACTTTTTAGAGGAGTCCCCTGTAGTGATAACATTCCAGTTTCTTCTGTCATGAGACTTTCTTCTTGACACAAGACTCATCTGAGGACTGAAGGAGGCTGGAGGAGGAGGGGGGAAAGAGAAAAATGAATCCTCCCAAGTAATCCTAACTGAAAAAGAACTGCAGTGTGGCTGCTTTCTCTCCCAGTTTGTGTCACAGGAAACTTGCCTTTGTTTCGGTAGTGAAACATGCCAATTCAAATTGGTACTTATCATCTCTCTTGGCAAGTTGAACATCATCAGTGGTAATAGTTTTAATTGAAACTGATTCATACCATCCCAGTAGAGTTCCTGTGGAAGTCAGTCTTGCACAAGGGAGTGAGACGGATGAGCTCAAGGAAAGAGGGAACAAACCAATTACAGAGGTCAAACTGAACAATAAACCCTTTGTAAACTAAATTAATCTGAGTTAAAATATTTGGTGCTCAGACCCTGTCAGTACAACATATTCTGCTTGTTATATTATATATTTACCTGCTGCTGGCCAGTGCCAGGGACACTGTTGTGGTCTTTTATTCTGACCTGGTAATGCAGCGCTTGTCTTCTTAAAGACTGACCACTAGTAGAGCTCCATTGTTCTAATAGCCCAAGTCAGACATGACTAAACTAGTTCTTCACTACTTTTAAAAAGTTCTTTTTGTTTTGTTTTGTAGTGCTGTGAAGCAAAAGCATCAAACTATCGCTTAAAAAAAAAATCAAACGAGACCTGCAGCTGAGGCAAGGACAAATTATTTCAATAGGCAAGGGATTGTTTGAGTCTGTATTTCTGTTTTGAAATCTCAGTCCTTTTGCTTTAGATCTTGACAAGCAGCCACAGTATTTTCCAAAGGATTTGAACAGTCATACAATTACGCACACAGCCTGCATGTGTGCACACATCAGCCCCCCAGTGGTGATTTTCAGTTGGATATTTTATTCTTTGTACTTGTATTTTTTGAGTATGAATTAAAACAAATTCTTATTTTGTGCTTTGTTTTCAAAAGCTTGCCTACAGTTTTTCTTGGCTTTTGTCTTTTCCTTTTATCATTTGAGCAATGGGACATAAAATGAAGAAAAGAGAGATCAAGAAAATGATAGAAGGTTTGGAAAGAAAGATCCGTGAGGGGAGAAAAAGGTTAATAAGATAAGTTGGCTGTTCTATCTAAAGAAAAGAAGACTTAAGGAAAGTGTGATAGCTCTCTACAGATATGTAAAGGGATAAGGGAAATTATTCTCGTTAGTCACCCAAGACAGATTTATATATTTGAGCTGTTGTAAGGAAAATGTAGGTTAAATAGTATTAAAAACTTTAAAACTATCAGAACAGATAGACAATGAAACAAACTGCCAAGGGGTGTTAGGGAGTCACTGCCTCCAGAGGTATCCAAGGTGAAATAGCTAGTCATCTATTGGAGATTATTTTGGACTAAACAAATTAAAAGAAGTAACAGGACACAGGAAGGATAGAGTGGGTAGATGACATAGCAAGGGTCCTTTCAGACTCAAATTATTCTGGGGACAAAAATCCAATGTTTGAAAAACTGTTAAACACAGCAAGGCATGAAGAAGTATGCATACAGAGTGAGTGGCAAAAAGAAAGATGGAGAGAAGACTTTTAAAAGGTTATAGTGTCTAATAGCATAAGAATTTAAAAGCTTAAGCTTTAGATACTAAAAAAAGGCAAAAGAAATGCCTCATCGCTGCCATTAAGCCGAACTCTTACTGACAGCTTTGAATATTTGAAAATTACATTTCTGGGTAGTCTTTCTACAGTCATCTATGCAAGCTTGTGCAAACACACTGAATGTAATCCAGACTCTGTATAACCTCACAACTCCTTTTTTTCTATGTGCATCCAGGTTGTTGATGGCCAGGGTAGAGTGTTACTGGCTTATTATAGGAGGTATTATGATTATTGTTCAAAACCCTAATGAAATATTTTTTAGTCTTCTTTTTGATCCATAGCTTGTTCTCCATATAGCAATATTAATTTCAATAGACCCACTTGAAAATGAAGATATCATGCATTATGAGGAAGAATGGTGCAATCTGGACTCCAATCATGTGTAATAACTATAACTATTTATTAAGCGTGAGGATCATTTATGACTTCATATTTCGCATTCCACTGAGAGAAAAGATTAACATACATTTTCTATACACTTTGACTTGATAATGAAATTTCAGTCTGAATTCATTATGAATAGTGACATTCATCCAGTAAGAAATACCACATAAGGACACATTGCTTACACCAGGTAATCTCTTCACTTTCATTTATGTAAAAAGCATCAACATGGCTGCATTTGGGGGCACATTACTGTACTCTACTTTTGTGCTGATCAGGATGTAGAGTGAGAGAGGTGCCGGATTGCTATTATGTGGACTTGAGTGTGTGTCAGGTCTGCAGCCTTTGCTTGAGCTCATTCATTGAGAAAAGCAAATGAGTGTTGCATTGTTGTAGGATCACTGGTCAGAAAATATTTTTCTTCAGGATGTGTATTTGCACAAGAAGAAGCACATATTTTAGGTCTTTTCATACAGCAACTGCATTGAAAAGTTATGCTCAGGTAGCTGGTAAATTCATCCACAGGTTGATAATTTCTTGTTCATTTAAGACCTGAGGATTCTTTGTGTTTACTTCCTTCTTAAATAATTTTTAAATAATTTTTTCACTATTTCTGTGTGATTATGGTAACTTACTCTATGGTTTTCAGCCTGTCACAGCATCTTTCTACTCTATGGCTTTTCTACTGGACTGTTTTTAGTCCAGTAGTTATGGTTGTATTCCACAAAATTCATCTGTCTCCAATCTGAGCTTTACCTACTAGTGTGGTGAACCCATTTAGGCGTAATGTCCAATGAAATTAGCTAAATAAGTTTATATTTATGGACAGGACTGAGGAACAAGCAAACCAAAGTTAGCTCCTTAACATCAGTACCTGCACAATATCTCAGACTATGGTATGTTATCATATGGCATATATTTTATCAATCATACCACCTAATTTTCTTTCTTTGACTCACTTCATAGTCTGTTGTGTCTCTTGATTCTTTCAGTCAAGGATCATGCTAATGTATTCATACCACAAAAATCTTCAAATGCTGATAAACACAGTAAGTGGCATATAATTAACACTTTCATGTTGGATATATGGATATTATTGAAATATTGATGAAGAAAAATCCAACCAAACTGTTACCTGTCATTTCTGTTTAGCCAAATACATCCATCTAAACATAAATTCAGAAATTAAATGGTTTCTCTGGATAATTCCTAATCATTGATCTCTGCTTGATTAGTCAGATATTTTCCATATATATGGGGACAGCAGAAGGTGTCAATAAACCACAGTTGCTCAAAGCACCAAGACAACCTTGCTGTCTTCTGTCTGAACTGCTCTATCCTAGTATTAATGTGGAATTACATAATACAGAAATTATTTTCATTACCTTCTTTTTTGTTGCTTGATTAATACTTCCAAGACTTAAAATTTGAGGAGATAAAATAAATCTAAGACTTTTCAAGGACTCTGAAGATTGTGATACAGAAAGCTAACATGCATTTTAAAGTATGTTGTTTGTTATCTCTTGGGCATGAGATTTTTTGGGGCTTTTTTTGTTCTTTCCCTTTGGTCTGTCCTCTGTTCAGTCAGATTTCACAAAAACAAGTATCAATGCTTTAAAGTGGAGATTTTTCCCGCAACAAGGTCATTATTGCAGTATTACTGGTTGATACCCAAAGGAGATAATTCATTAATTTTTGACTGTCAGGTTTTTCATATTATTAATAAAGGTAATTTATAAATATTTTTCTAAAAAAACAAAATTGAAATATTGAATGCACTTTATGCCTTTAAAATTCAATCTTGCAAAAATATTGCAACCAATTCCCACTTCCCACTAAAATAATGAAAATAAGGCTTGAAGAGGACCCTGTCAGAAGGCCACAGTGGCATCCTTTTCAGCCAAGAATATTTAAGAAAAATATATTTTATATTGATATATGTTCTTTTTTATGTTAATCTAATTCTTAATACTTTTGCTCTGGGGCTTCTGAGTACATTCGTTACCACAAAAGATTGTGAAAATTCAATTATTGGTGCTGAGTTAACTGAATCCATAGTAAATTCTTTCTTTTCTCTTTCTGTTTATGTAAACTGTTGCTCTAGACTCTAAAAATAAGACAAGTTTCTTTTTTAGATTTAATTTCAAAGCTAATTTAATAACTGTTTAACAACTCTAGTTATCTTTTCTCTAATCCTATGTAACTGAAAATATACATAGCAGTCTTCTCAAAGAGTGAAGGTGATAAAAAACCCCAAAGACAGGTGTAAATGAACCAAGGACCTCCTAGACCTCAATTTACATAGCCAAATCCTTTCCTCTCAACCTTAAATCCTTAAAACACAATTTATTTAATCCCTGCTGTAGTCAAACACACTGAGCGTGTGTAACAATACATCAAAATCATTAGCACAAAACCTTAAAATAGTGTATTGAATTTGTATAAAACAGCCAAATCCTCTGAGAACTTAGGTGTCACATCTAGACTTTCTACAGGAAACACTGTTTTAAAAGTTGATACCAAAATGGCATTGCTAGTTCTTGTGTCCAAGAACTATAGCCTAATGTGTGCTTCTAGCAATTACTTATCAATAACAAAGAGAGGACACTAGAAAAATCTCAGAGGCGATACTGGAAAATATTGCTTTTCATCTCTGAGGTGCTGGCCACACTGTAGTTGTAGATGTGAGCCACACTTTTATATTCAAGGTAATGAATGCTTTCTAGTACATTCAAGCTAGCCCAATTGCAGATTACATTGTAGCTGCAGATCCAGCATTGCACAGAGTCCAGTGTGGTTTACTGCACCTCTCCTGATCTCTTAAAATACTGGCTTAACCTTTGGGAAACAATAAATACACTTCTGCTTTTACCTGGTGCAAGCCAGCTTGTGTATGAATGCTTAACTGCAGTGCAAAAATAGCAAAGGTCATTAGCTCAAATTTAGCCGAAAGGTCTGCTGATGGTTTAATTGCCTGAATGAAAGAAGTTAAATGAAATGGAATTAAGTTCTCCAAGTCCAAATTTTGAGGAAGATATGTCCATCTAAAACCCCACATTCACCTGCATCACTTAAACATGGAGTGAGATAATACAACATGCCTTATAACCTGATCCCTGAAGCTAATCTAGTCATGCTACAAACTGGAGACTCCTACTCTCTTTCTGGGCATATGCTCTGAATTCCTGTCTCTAGGATAGTAATTTTTTGTACTATGATAAAATTTTCCAAAACAATTTACTATCACTATCAGATAATACTCTAGCACAGAAGACTCCAAACCCCAAAAGTTTAGACCCTTGAATTGATTGTGTCATTTTTGAAAATGGATTTGGAAGTCTGATTTTTTCTGAGATCCTTTGGTAGGTGTTTCTCTTGAGCCCTATCAGGTTTGTTCACTTGGAATAATGAGATTCAAAAGTTATCTCTGAATTTAACATTTTGGCCAAAAAAGCATATGAGAGTAGTTTTGTTACAGCAGTTACTGTAATTCAGCCTTGGTGAAAGGGGTACCTGTGGTGTCTACACTCCATAATGACTCAGTAACAATGAATCTGCATTTAAACTGGATTGGTGATCCAGGCAGTCTAAAGAAATATTCAGAGGGATTTTGCATGCTGGGAAGGTTTACAGCTTGTTCCTTTACACAGACTTATTTTTTTTCTGAAAGTTGAGGCTGTTTCATCACTGTGCTATTCTAATTTTATGCTGGCATAAGCTCATTTTCTTTAATAGAATTTCTCCAATATAAAGCAGGAGTGATACAGTAGTGAAGCAAAGGCTACATTTTTAAACTGGAACAGTCAAAAGCACCAAGACTGATATGTTTTTTCAGTGATCAATTGTAGCTACTAATTCCAGTCAAAAGGAGCTATGTGCTGGTGCACTAAACATTGTGTTAGCTGTACCTTTAGGGGAAGATTTTTTTTCTCTTCTGGTTGAATCTGAGCTGTTATGTGACAGTAATGCGAGATTCAGTGCAGCAGAATCGGCAATAGCTACTGCAACTGTGACTGCAGCTACAACTACAGCTCGTCCTTGTGATTCTGCTTTGGGTGAGAAGCAACCCGTTTTGTTTTTAATCAAATGACGGTTGTATGTGAATTGAATAAAGAGCCTTAGGGGAAAAAAAGAGAAAAAGAGGTTATACTACATAAATTCTCTTTCCTTTTTTAAAATTTATTTCCTTTTGGCATGATGTATCATTCCACCTCTTACTGCACCAATGTTCTCCTTCAAGAGTTGTTTAACCTACAATTTGCACAATAAAGAGACTGAAATTACTGCTTCCCAGGAGCATACTCTAACCAGCAGGTTAGCACTTAGGAGGTACCTACCTAGTAGGTAGGGAATAGTATGATTTTCAAGACATTTGTGCCAAATCAAGGCACTTCTTCAGATTGAAATTGTAAACTAAGAAGTCTTTCATATGAGTTAGAAACATGCCCCATGAATTTAAGTTGTTTATGGAGTTGTTGCATCACAACTTTTGAATCGACAACTTCAAGACAGTGCAAAGCTCTTATTTCAGAATCTGCTTCTACCTTTGCCCCTTTTATATGATACTGGAGTTGGAGAACAACCTAACTCTGTGAGAAAGTATTCATTGCTGTTAGATACTTTTTTTGTCTGTTTGCAGATTTCTGGAGAAAAACAAGAAGGGTGAGTTTAACAGAGAGGAAATGTGGTCTGACCTGCTTTTAGCAAGTGCAGTGACTAAGACATTTTTCATTTTCCTGTCTCTAAAAACAATTAAATCGCAAACACAGAGGACTCAGAGCTCAGGTTACTGATGCTGAGATATGAAAAATTTTCCTGGTTTCTGAAAAGTTTATAAACATTTGCACCTTGCATCATATGGACTAATTAGAAAACTATATATGCAGGTACTATTCAGATAGACTGGCATTCCCTCATTTACATGGAAAGGCAAGTAAATTTTGCTTTTAAGGAAACACAGTATTTTCCTAGTTTCATGTGGCAGCCACTCAACTCACTTCATTTCTTTGCAAAATACAAACTTCAGCATTTCATTTTTTATCTTTTATCATTAAATTCCTACAGCTTGGAAATGATTTTCCCCCTAGAAAATGCAAATCTATTCCTTTGTAGTGAAAACCATATTATACATGCAGCATGTAACTTTCAAAACTTTAGTTAGAAGCAGCAAAGCAAGCTGTCAGACATTTCAGTAATTGAATTTCCTTGAGAACTGCCTTGGTTTGTCAGCTCTGACTTTGCTGTCAAAAGAAAAGAAAATAGCCAGGGAATTAATCTAAGATAACACAGGGGTATTTTGATAATACCAAGACACAAACATTAAGTGTTTTCTCTGGCAGTGTTTTGAGGAAGGGTTCCCCACCCTAACCCAGGCAGGTTCTTTCTAGCCTTGAGCCATTATTATCTTGTGCAGAGTTCTGAGAATTAACTAATGACCTATCAAACTGCAGTACCAGGGATCCTTTCTTCCTGTATTAAGATGCACAATATCATTGCTTAAAAGGCCCAATATACCCTTTGTCAATTACTTCATAAGTGCAATTCATCTTTTACTGCTTCCGCACTTGGATTGCTTGTAAAAAGTTTAGTGGTTAATTAGCCTGGAAGGAAGTCCAACTTATGAAAAACCAAGCAGTGGGAAAAAATAGCCATAAAATTAATGGCTTATTCTCTGGTCCTTATTTTATGGGAGAATGTTAATCAGACTCTGTTGGAACTGTACCTTTGACTAGCACTCAACCTCCTTTATAATCAGCTTCAGAAGTATTCCTTTCTGGGTTTTCCCCTTTGGCCTGTGCTTTCCTCCAAAGGATTTGAATGTATTAGGAACAGATTGACAGCTCTCCTAACAATTGCAGCCATTCCTCTAGCTGAAGGGAAACATGGGGCTAGTCACTTTTACTCTATGGGAACTCACCTGGAGTTACATTGAAGGTATAAATCTGTTATCCAAGAAATGAAACTAATAAAATACATACTGCTGTAGATAAAAGAAAATAGCCAATATTTGAGCTGTGAGACCTTTATTAAACAATGGATAAAACTGGAAAATGAGCGAATTGTATAGGGAGCAAATTACTGTATTTACAGCTAGCTTTTTATACCTGCAGAGAAGATTCCAAAATAATCAGATCCCAGGGAAACTTAGCCACTGAATAGACATTCCATCTTGGGTCAGTCATAAGGAATGCTTAGGTCGAAAAAATGCCCTTTCAGTGGTGAAATGGATAAAATATTTTTGCAAATTCTCCACATAATTTGGTATTTGGTCTGCAATTCTTGCATAAAAAAATAGGATTTTGTTTTGTTCATTTTTTCTTTTTGTAAACAATTTGCCCTTCTTTTTAGAGCAGATCACAAACAGAGCATAACTTTTTAATATGTTGTAAATATTGTATATCATGACATTGTTGGTTAACCTTGTGTATTGGGTCTTACACAATACTGCAAGTAAATAAACCTAGCATTTTAGTGTTGTAACTTAATTTAATCAAAAGCTTAAGAAAAAAAAGGAACAGGAAATATGCCAGCTATTATATTTTGCCTATCTAATCCCTGTCTTTTTTCTCCAGACACCTGGAGTAGCAACGGTTTTCTTTCCAGAAAATAAGCGTGATCGTATAACTTTTGACATATAGTTGCTTTGTAATCAGCATTCTGGGTGGTTTTCCTTGGTTATGTAACAGAAAAATCATTCTGATTGCTACTGCATCTGTCTTTAATAAAATATATAGCTGCTCATGAGCCTTATGCAACAATATCCTATAACACCTGCTTTTTGGTTTCTCTTAGGAAAGACACTGCATGTGACTGAGAACACCATAAATTTTATATTCAGTAAACACCCAGTGCTCTGAGTGCTTATAAACATCCTTGAAAGGGAAGTTACTCTTTAAGGATTTGCTCCTCATTAGGCCGACCGCATAAGGGCATCCAGCTTCCTCAGCGATAGCCCAGAGCATTACATGTGGGCTGCAGCTGTCATTCCACAACGACGTGAGTCCCATCTAAGTCCTCTGTCGTACCAGTCACACACACAGTAAATCAGGGCATCGTAAGTGACGCCGGACTAAGTGGGTGGTTCAGGCAACTGATCTTGTGTGCCAGAGGAAGGCAGCCCAATGTCATGATCTTTAATAGTACATTTTCCCTGCCAATACATGATACAATACTTAGACCAACATTGATATACCATACTATTTATTGTGTTCATAAGCAGTCCAACAACTCAGCCTACTACAGATGGTCAGTTAGCTCTAGAAGGCCTTTTCTTCACACCTCCAGAGGTCTCCTGATGTGCTGGAGATATTATCATCATAACATCACTGTAAGAATGCTTTTATCTTGCTTGTCCCTGTCCCCAGGCTCCTCTGTTTCATGTTTGATTCTTGCATGATCTTGTTAAACTGTACCATCCTTCTCACTCATTGCCCTGCCCTGTCTATGGCAGGTGACAAATTAATATAAGAACTTGTGACATGAGTGCTGTTTATGGCCATTTTTCATCTAATGACTTCAACACTATTTTCTTATAGTGGTAGCAGCTCCCAAAAATTATGCCTTTGCCTGTCTAGCCTACAACCTTATACATTAGGAAGATCAAGTGATTCTGACATCATTTTCTGATACTGCCAGAATCCTTTTTTCCATTTTCCATTGAATAAAATGCTTGCAGGTACAAAATTATGTTCAGCTGATGCTCTTTGGGTATGTAACAGCAACAGAGGTATATCAGACAAAAGCTGTTCAGCTCTTTCTTGCAGACACAGTACTATTTTTACAGTTTCCTTCTAAGCTGGTGAACAGAGATGATGGGAACTATCTGCTCCATGTCTAAACTATATTTAACTGTAAATGACTTAAGCTCATTCCTTTAAGGAGGACCTTCTGTCTTATATTACTCTGTAAATTATAATGTCCAGTAAAAATAGGATCTATGCATCACCAATTTAGTTCTTATCTGTTCCTGTAAAAAATGCCTGCAGAAAGTGAGACAAAAGGGCTAGAATAGGATGCAACTTTGAAGAAAGAAATAAAAACTAAACTACACTTTCAAATAGTGCTTTTTACTGTGATATCACCAGGCAATTTTTCTTGATGTGGCCTATATTTTTGCATATGTGACAACTCATAAAATATTTCCTTATGTGGCTGTTCATTCACAGTAACATAACACATAAGTGGATCTTACCTTAGGGGTTTTTTTTACAGTACCTAAAAGACCTTCACATATCTTTTTTTCTTAATTCATCTTGCCAGAATACATAATGAGTCATCATCCTGGTTTTTTATATCTGATTTCATACTTAATTTTTCTCAGTAATCATTAGCAGTGGTAGGGAATACAGTGTCAGAGACACTTGTGCTTAATTACTGTCTGCAGGGTCTCAATTTCAGCAATAGCTCTGTCAGGCAAAGTTTATTTATTTTTTTTCCAACTCTAAAGAGAATTCTTAGGTTTATTAGGGTTTTTTGGGTGGTTTGTTTTCTGTTTAGTCTTGAGGGTTTTTGTTTTGGTTTTTTTTTAAATTCAATACATATATTTCAGGATGGACTTGATTTTTCTGTATTTTTCTTTAACATATTAGGTATCAGTGTTTGGAAATCCAGTCTCAATTTGGAAATCATATTTTTTTAGCTGAAATAATCCCATTTTACTGCTCACAGAGTATTTGTCAGGCCACTTTTGCAAATGACACTAAAAGGTTTGCATTCCAGTTTCTCAACTGCTGACTTTTTAACACCTAAAACGTTTGCGTCAAATTTACATTGTTAGTATCCTACACTCAAATTTGAGGAGAAACCAGAGCTGTGCATTGCCTAAAACTGCTCCCTTCCTAGTGCTCGTTTTTTTCAGCCATGCAATGAAGTGCTGTAGGAACTGGCACGAGTTGTCTTCCACAATTGTGAAGACCCAGTCTCTGGTGGAGCTTTCAACTCCTTGCTTTCTCCCGAGGCATCCTCTTGGAGGGTGTGTAAATGACAGCCAGACGTTTGACAGCAGCTCAGGCAGACGTCCCTAGTCAGCTGGTGCTGCTAACAGGGCAGCTGCCACGGCGTGGAGCTCGGCGTGGCCGGCTGCCAGGGTACCTGCTCAGTCTCTCAGAGCAATCCGAGCTCTATTTAGGTTTCACAGGGCACTACATCACCCAGAGTGAAAACGTCAGCTGACAGACCTTGCTATAATTAATGGAAATTCAAATTCTGTCACTGAAATAATGTTGTCTGAACAAAAGTAAGGAAAATCCACCTTGCAGTTAGTGATGTGCATAAATGAATTTTCAATGAATAAAGAGCATTTAATTACCATGTCCATGCACAAAACTTTCTAAGATGTCCTACTGAGTTCCTCTGTAGTTGACTACAATATCTGCTTTGAAATTTGAAAACTTGCAGATATTTCAGTATATTCTAATATTAAAGTATCTCAGTGGAATAAACCAGATTACATTTCAATATTTTTGTGTCTCTGTTATAACATATTTTTATGTCAGAGACTAATCAGTTTTTCAGGTTACCTCAGAAAATTTCAACATGCAAGGTAAATTTTAGTATGTGTTTATATTTAATATTGTAAAATATTTTAAAAAATAAAATAATTTTCATTTTATATGCTTACCATTAGTAAGGAAATATCTACAATAGCCACGTGGCAAAGTGGCATGGTCAATTAGAGTTTTACAAGTCTGTTCAACAGAACATCTAGACAGAAAGACCTTGGAAGCAGTAGAATAAATAACCAAAAAAACCTCCCAAAACAAAAATACAAACTAAAAAACATTCACTTCCTTATCTTTCTAACTGACATCATTCCTTAGCACATATTTTGCTTGCAGTACAACATAACAAGCTATCAGAAATTCTGCTTGCTTATTTTTACTTTTTTCCTTGCATTTAGTTGTTTAAGTGCTTTATGAAGTTTGTACTATCACCTTAAGAAAATTTTGCTGGGTAAAACCTTCCACATTATTTCTCAAAAGGTTCTCTAATAGTAAGGCTTTGTAAATTAGTACCTTTTGGAGAACAGACCCTAAGTTTTCATAACAATATATAGGTACAATTAACCTCTATACTTGTTTGGTTTCTGTTTTTACATAAAATATACCCTTCCTGTGAATTTATATCATTAAACCACTCATCAGAGAATGATTATACGGTACAGTATACTTTTTCATTATGTTGATATGTTTTTCTTTCATATTTTCCTGATTGAAAGAAACAGACAGGAAAGAATTAAAACTTAATTTACTTTAATGGAAGGGAAACATTGTTTTTCATGGGTTTTTTTCAGCTCTATAGTTAATTTGTAAAATTTAGCAATCTGCAATGTGACTCCCAATGAGTAGTATAAATTACAGAGCTTTTAAAGTGTATAGGCCTGCAAAAAAGTGCAGAGCTTGTTCTGGAATTCCTAGATTCATCCTGAGAAACTTTCTTGACCAAACTCAGAGTATGAAGCTGGTTTTTATTTTAGTTCTTTCTCAGGATGAGTTTAAGCCATGTGTATATTACTAGGTTGGCTACTCCATCCTCTAGTTTCCACTGAGCTCTTTGAACACAATCTACTCCTTCTGATTGATTTCAATTGTGTTTCTGAAGTTGTTCCATCAACTCTTTTTGATCCCTTCATCTCTGTAGTGGTTTTACTCTAATTACCTGTAAAGACTAATCTGAGGATAGTACTGTCCTCTTTGGTACAGACCCATGCCAATAAATCATTCACTTTCCCTACAGACATTTGATCCCCTTTGATTGCACTCTGCTGGTCTAAAAGATTCAGTGTTGCTTATGGGATTCGTTTGATATATTTGAAGAGTTTTTGATATGTTTAATCTGTTTGTTCTTAAACCTTCCCAAGTTTTTTCAAACCCATGTGTCAAGCACTGTGTTTCAGAGACACTATAAAAGAAGGGATAAAATATACAGGTAACATATTACCTAGTAATAAGGCAGCTCATCTCCCCTCTTTTACATTTCAGTATTTACTTAAAGTGCTCTCTGTTACTATTTTCTTTTATCTTTATACCCCTTGGAACAGATGTATATGCACAACTGTTTCAGATGACAGGAGAAATTCTTGTTTTCTCTGTACTGGGAAAATTGTTTAGAAAGAAGAAAAGTTTTACCTAAGGAAAACGCTAAAATATTGAACTTACGTAAAACAGTGAGTTTTGTGATGGCACAATGCCTCTTGTACTGAAATTCCAATAGGATTGCTTGAAGATAAATATGGACAAGTTCTTTCTTACGAAATGAATGTGGACTAGTACTTTCCTGGGAAGGATGCAATTTCCTATGCCAAATGTAGCCTTTTCAGTTTAAGTAAACAAAGAAAATAAAGAAAACCCTTTGGAAGCAAAAATTCTGAAAGTATCATCTATAAATTTGTGAGGGTAGAGATGAAGTGAAAGGGAGCTGTTACTCTGTAATCACAGTCTACACTGAGGGGCTGAGAGGCAGCATCTTTGCTCTACATACTTGCTTCCAAGATAAGGGGAAAGGAATCATTCTCTGTGAGGACAGAATAAAATAACGACTCCATGCTACAGAAAGTGAACCTGATGAGGAAAAGTGGGTGTGAATCACATCCCCATCGGTGGGAAATCCTCATAGAAGGTTTGAAGCAAAAAAGCTGGTCTAACCTATGTGCTAAAATATTAATTTTCTGCTATGTAGTATTGAGTAAGGGAAGTAGCTTTTAATCACTGTGTCAGTCATTTTATTCTCTTGTAAAACAGAACAAAAGAATCTTTTACTTATTTGATTTTAAGAAAGGCAGAGAACTGAGCCTCTGTATTTTAGTATAAACAGTGGAAAAGAAACAGTGTAGGTCTGCATCCAGTAGACAATATTCTTCTATTATGGCTTTTAACCAGAGATTTTAGTTTGGAATTGATATAAAGGTGTTATTCACATATGTATGAGGAACACTAAACGTTTTTAACGTAGAATAGATGCAAATGCGTGTGATAAATGAGTCCCTGCAATTAGAGTCAAAACCGAAGGGGAGTAATTATCTTTTGGTGACACCTTCAAATGAATTGCAAGCAGGTGAATAATTTTGAACAAAATTACAAAGAAATACCCTAACTTCAGGGCACATGTTAAGAAATGAGAAGGAAAAGAATGGCTAGAGGTGTTGAAAAAACCACCAAAACAACAAAAAGCCAAAAAACAAACACAAACCCTCAAACCTGCAACACTGTCATGGTACAGTAAAAGAGGAAATAACGATTTTATTCTACTGGTCTGGGGAACCGCTGCTGAGGTAAATTACCATAGCTCATTTTCAATGAGGATATGTCCATTTTTACCAGATGGATCTTGGTCTCACAAGCTTATAAAAACAATTTCTGTGAAAATGTGAGTTAAAAAAATACTCACATTTCAATAATGAACTGTCATTTAAATAATAACATCTTTATTTCTGATGTGATTAAGTATGCTTCTCAGTTGTTGTTTTGTTGAATACTTTATGATAGACATGGTAAAATGACTGCACTTTTTGTAATAATAATTTGTTAGATACCTGGGTGATCTAAGTCCCCCAGAAATACATTACTTTCTGAAATTTAACAAATTTTCTCTTTGCTTTAACTCTTTTCACACAGTTCATAAACAGACAAAAATTTCTGTCTTCCAGTAATAAAAAAACCTCCTCTCTTAATTCTGGTAATAACTTTGGTCTCTTACTCTAAGAGGACTTTATCTAGAGGTGGTTTTCAGTAAATATTTGACTTTGGTTTTAGGAAAAAAAAGACTGTTTCTAAAACAGGTATTTTCTTTTAAATAGTGAAGTTTCCAATCAAGCAGATGTGATGAACTTTATGCAACTGATAGACACTGCAGTATTCAAAAAAGTATCAGTGAAGTGCTCTAATTTATGCCTCTGACCAATTTTTTTCCCAATCTTGGTAACTTTATCTAAAAATAAAAGTATGATTTCAAAATCTCTGATCAGATGGAATTGCCATTACTTGCACTTAAGTCTTCAGGTTCTGAACATCTTTCATTCCCTCATGCCAAATAGATTTGTTATAAGTGCAGTTTATGTATGTCTTGTATGTGTTTACAGCAATGGGGAGGAATGGCATTTGTTCCATACTTCTTGTGTGTTTCATCTGACCTCAGGCACTATATAGCTGAATATTAAGAAACAGTGGTTGGGTTTTGTAGGTTTAGAAATATACTTGACAACAAGAGAAGCTCTGTCTTGGGGAATGAGATTAATATGTTTCACAGTGTACTCTCAGTTCAGGTGCTGGCAAATGGAAATTTCTGATTACGCTGCAAGTTTAGTATGTGTCACTCAAAATATGCTTTGAGGAAATTGAGGTAATATTATTATTATTTTGTGTTCGGATTTCTTGTTGCCTACATTTTGTGTGTGGGGAGCAGCTGAACATAAGTAACCTCTCCCCTTCCAAGCTAGTGTTATTGTTGGGCTATGTATTGTATTTTTTACAATCATGTTATACATCAGCAAATTGCTCAGCTGATGTATGTAGTCAAAGTTAAATTAATTAGTGAAGTTTTGATACATATAAAAACCAATCATGTAATTATTATATTGCATACTCTTCTGCAAAAAATTAGATCACATTTTCTACATTTGTAGATAAGGCATAATACATTTGTGATAATGGAAGCAGTCTACATATTCCAGTGAAGCAGATAACACTACAGCCATTTTGTAAGAAGCATTTTGTAACTGTTACAATGCCTCACAGATAATATATAAGGTCGGAATCGTTAATTTTCCCATCACTGAGTGGCAATAACTAACATTCCCCATGTAATTTCACAGGAACAAAATGTGAAACAAATGCACAAGACCCTATGTCTGAACGTGCTAGAGTACATTTTGTTGCAGTTTCATAAGGAGTACCTGTGTTTAAGAAAACAATGGAAAAAATGAAACCAAATGAATGATCAGTAAATAGTGCTATGTAAAGGATTTAGCTAGATCTAAACACTGCTTTCACAAACTCTGACTTTTCTTTAAAGTCAACACAAAATAGTGATTCAATAATTTTCTTTGTCCAGTTCATCTTTTTATAACACAAAAACATAGAGAGGGATATTTTGCAAGCCCAAAACAATGACTTCTTAGGTGTATACTCATTCTGTGCAAATTTCAGTTACAAATTTCAGCAGAGATGCTGAAGTCATTTGGGATCCTAATGAAGAACAAGTATTCCCTCTTTAACCTTGCCAGATGTAAAAATTTCTGTTTTTCACATTGCTGGCAAGAAATCCTCAGCAAAATAAGCCCTGGGGACTTAACTACTATGCTCAAAATAAATCATAATTACAAGTGGACTTCGTTTTTTGTAGTCTATACCTCAAGGATAAGGAGAACATTTTTTCCTGTTTCCTGCAATTGCATTGGTGTATTGTATTTGTAGGTTTTTGTCAATGACTTTGACGTAGGCTGGCTAAGCAGACAAATGCCGATCGTTTCAAGCAGTTTCATTTGGTGATGCCTCTTTGAAAAACCTTTTATACACATACTTTTGGAACAGATACCTTTATTTTTTGCTTCTCAAAAGAAATTTTTTCGTCAAAGGAAGCAGAGGATAAGGAGATAGAGAAAGAAATGAGGGCTGTTTATGTTATAAAATATTTGTACATCTATAATTTACTATTCAGGTAGAAAACAGGTTGCCTAAACTGAGATGTTTAATATTCAATGTTAAAGTGGATGTATCTCATTTAGTTCACTTATTGGGCCCTAGTTCTCATGCAGGATACAAACTTTTCATTTTTTAATAAAATCACAAACCTGCAGAGAATGTTAGAAAAATCTCATTGTCTTCTAGGAATCTTGGATCAGGTCCTAAGTAGGTAGTTCTGATGGCCCTAGAGAGTTATTTTCACATGACTGGGTGCCACATTCTGTGAAACAATGTGCACAAATATTTTGAAAAAATTCTCCCATTCTTGACTGACTCCTGAATAGTATTGGAAATACAGCCTATTACAAGAAACTTCACTGCCTGAGCATAAAAATGGAGTGAACAATCTAAAAAAAATACTGATTCAATGGTATGTGTGACTTCAAAAAATGTAGTTACAAAAATTGCTTTATGGAAAAAATCAACATTTAGGAAGAACTTAATTAATGAGAAAAATAGGTGAATGTAACAATCTACACATTAGAAGCATCCTGAGAAGGTGTTGTGTGTGATGTTTTGGTGACTGGGCTATGAAGACAGCATAAAAAAAAAAAAGAAAAACTATCAGTTCAATGCAGAAAATACAGATTTTACTATTTTGGTTAACAGGAAATGAGCCTAGGTGATTTAAATAGCCATATCTATTTCTAAAATCTAAGATTTTTTTAAGACCTTATTTCTATAAAAACATATCCAAAATGAGGTGTTCAGTAGAACACCTAAGGAAAAATGTGAAAGATGTTTCCGATTTCAAATTAATGGACGTGACTCTGGTCACCTGCAAGAATTGCATCTTTTATTTCAGTTTTCACTGACACAGGACTTGAACTTGTTTCTTATCAGTACTGGGGAGTCAAATGTTTGTGCAGTCCTGGAGTTAGTAAGAAAGGCATATTTTCTTTCCTCTGAATTGCAGGCAGATTTTGCACTATGAGGTTCATGAGATTTTCTTTTTATGAATGGCACGCCAGTGGCACATTAAGGAGCAGCTGCTGAAGCAAGTGTAGATATAATATACCCTACTGACTGTGGCATGGCTGAGTAAACAGTTCAACCAGTAAATCCTACAGAATCCAAGCATAGGAGAGTGACTCTATCCAATTTTCCCTTTTACAATTTTATCTTTTGAATTATATGTAAAAACAGAGTTTGTCACAGACTTCCAGTGTGTTGCACAGAACTCAGGACTTAAGAACTCAGCAGAAAAAACCCAAATACAGGAGCAATTAATAGAGCCAAGGACAGCAACAACACCAGGCAAATGGTTTACTCTTGTTTAATTGGCTGTACTTTAAAGTATTGCACATAGTGAGATCCATGTCTGCTAGTGGTGTGGTAAAATCAGTAATTATCTGAAAGGACGAAACTTTTCATTCACTTAATTTAGTGACTACCCACTCAATCATTTTATGAAAGAGCTAAAAGTTTCAGTAACTTTGTAAAAGACTAAAAATATTATCTATATTTTAAAGGGAATATTTAAACAAAAGACCTCCAAAGGGACTACAGGTAAACATAACTTTGTTTTATGTTTTTACCAAAGATAATAACTGTACATACATAATAACTTCACCAAAACTGACATTACTATTGTCTTTTAGTGATAAAATTGGAGGATAATAATACTAATACTATATAATAATACTACTAATATAAATCCTTGAAATATATTCTATATTTGAGTCTTGCTTTGTGTGAAGGTAGGGCCTCTTAAAACTCAGAGATTAAAGGTGTGGGAGGCTGGGAAGACAGATACATTACTATTCTTCTTAGAGTCAGTCTCACAAAATCAAGTCCATTATGGTTTGCCCTACAATAATAAAAGTGACATATGAATCTCCAAATAAATTCAAAAGCTTAATACATGTAATCATCTTCACAGCCTGGATCCAGAAGTATTTCCATCATGTATCCAGAGATAAAGAACCAACAAGTTCGTACATAGAGTGATCTTAAGGCCAAAGGTCTATCATTTGCTGATGTCTTGCCTCTGGGATGAAGGGAAAACTTTAAATACCAGGGGCACTAGAAGATACCTGCATGGACAGAAAAGTGATTTGGATTCAGTCAATAAAAAAATAACTACTATGTATCAACATGGTAAAAATGAAAAAGAGAGATAACAGAAGGCTTTATTTGAGGTAGATGAGAGCAGCTGAATTAATCATGGCATTTACCATCCAATATAGCCAATGTCTCAAGAGAAGAGGAATGACGAAGATTCGCACACTTAGCCAGTACCAATAGACTCAGAAAATTCATATTCTCAATTTCATATGCTCATACTCTTGCAGTGCTAACACAACTGTAAAAAAAAAAAGTGCATATGGGCAAGCTTTCAAAGAATTACCTCTTATTTACATAATTAAAAATGTTTTATTATTTCATCATTTTGCACAATTACATGCATTACTTTAGAAGTCTTTCATCTTCTTCAGCTATATTCATGTGTTGCTGACTACAACAATAAGACACTTGATAACAATATCCTATGGTGACAAAAGCTTATTTCTCTTAATATCCCAGTCAACAAGAAGTTGCTGGGAACACAGAGTGATTAATAGCACTCTACCCGTAGAGGTTTCAACTCTTCATAACACTAATGTAATGGAGTACTCATAATGCCAGGTTTTGTGGTATGAGAGCAACCATCACAACAGTCATTTCACGACCTTCTTGAACATTTGCTCATTTGAGAATGAAAGATTGCATGACAAACATGTATTTCCTTGAAAAATATAATATTCAACTACAAACACATTCTTCTTATAAGTAATTGAAATAAGTTGGAGCTGTTACTGTTCTTAAAGAAAACACATGGTCAGAATCTAAAAGGAAATTCTTTTCCAAGCTGAATCCTTACCACCAACATTGTATGGACAGAACTGCTTAATATGCCAGAACACATACATAATAGTTTTGTATACTGGTAGTCTGGGATTATTCATTGTTTAAACAAATACATAAGAAGTCACTTAACATGGGACTGAAATCCATGGCCAAGTCAAACATAGATCTTTTAAACTTTAATATTACATCTGAGTTATTCATCGTAAAAAATTGGGAAGAAAAATGCAATTTTTTACAGAACTTGTTTTCATAGCATTTTCTTTATAGAGATTCTTTTCACTGCTGGAAAATCAGTTTAGTAGAAACTCTGGGATATGGTCCTCATGGTTTGAGCAAACCTTCAACAATAATTCAGAACTGTTCAAAATAAAAATCTGTCGAACCTTTCTTAAAGTTTCTAACAAGTTTTCAACATCTGCAGAGTTGTATTTATGTGCCTTTTCACTCTGAGCCATAGCACTGATATTCTTTGCTGTACCGTGAAAGATAAGTTGTAATACAGTCCACAGAGGGCAAAAGAATTATAAAGACCTCATATAAGAAAGGGAATGATTTCTGAGATGTGAAAAGGTACACCAAAACTTTTGGTAACATATTTTGCTACCTGAAGTTCTTATATGGGTGGTCCAGACACCTCTGTACAACGACAGATATTGGTATGCTATAACACCGCCACATTATTTACAATACGTACCTTATAGATGGAGTATGAAAGGCTGAATTACTTTTTAAATTGTAGAGTCCTTTTGATGACCAGGACTGTAAATTGAGTATCAAGTCTTTTTACTCAACCTATGGCATGTGCATCCAAGAGAGTCAAGTTCACTTTTTTTATTACTTAATTCCAGTTAGCTAGATGATTTGACTAAGAATTCATTCTGCAATTCCAGAAGCATTTGCAAAACTTTCTGAAGTTACTATATTGTACTGAAGAGTGTATGAAAACTCTGTCCTCCGTGGGCAGTTTTACCACAGTTAAAATAAGCTTTTATCAGTAATGATATGTGTCTGACTCTTCTCTTTAGGGATTTTCCTTTGTTTTTGACATATAAGACTTATTATGGTTGTAATGAAATTGGCACATAGGAAGTATCAGCAGAAATCTATTTTAAAATGATAATTAAAACTTTTATGCACAGTACTTAAATTTACTGATGAATCTCAGTACGCTTAAAAAGTGTTTCCTCTTTTCTGACACCTTTCACTGTGTGCACATCAAAAATATTGTACCTTTATCTTCTCTTCCATTTTTAGAAAGGTAATATAATATGAGTGCAATAGTCAGATGATGCACAGTGACTGGTTTCCTAGGGCTACAGTAGTCAAATAGCAAATGTAATATAAATTTAAGACTGTTTCACATCCTTGACAATCCCTAAGGAAACATACCTGACAAACACGCCCACCTTATACGTGTGACAGTCTTACCTTGGCCCTTTCAAGGGCCCCCACAGCCCAGTCTGAATTTAATTTAATGTGGATTGTATTTTAATTTTTCTATACAATCCACAAAAGTCATAAAGTCAGTGTTATCATTCTTCTGTTCAAGCCTGCTCTGGGTGCCATACCAGGGAATTAACTTTTCAAAAAATCCCAAGGCATAATCTCTTCCTTCTTGATAAAAAGACACCACCTTCACACTCTGTTGCTACTAAGTCTTGTGGAATTTTGTGTCTCTTGACACTGGCAAACTGTATGTAATATGCGATTAGGATGTAATAGTAAGAGACAAGCTGTGTTTCAGACTGATAGGTCCCTATTTATTGTTCCTTGCCTTTCACTTCACGGCAATATTTGTCACAGTCTTATAGTACATACCCACAGACCTTCTCATCTCCTTTGTCATGCATATGGTGTGAAACATCTATCCTTTTTATTTAGCGTACTGTAAATTATTCTTAACTTACAAAATCCAGAAGTGTTTCATTTATATTCAAATGGGTAATGGGGATTCAATGTGGGTAAATGGCGATTTTGCTCAGAATTCACTAAAACATTCTCTGTGAATGTTACATATATATATACACTATATATGAGTGTGTTTCAAAGCTCCACTTTCTGGTTGTCAATGCAAATAAAATTTGAAGCGACTTTAAGATGCTAAAACATTTGGTTTTGGTTGCCTATGTGAAACAGATTTTTGTAGCAGTCCTTCTTATGTTAGAAAGGAGATCATAAATCATATTGAGTGCAACTAGCACTAATCGGCAAACTTGGCAGGTTGATTAGAAAGACTAAAAACTAAGTGGGCAGTGGGATTGACCTCCTTTTCTAAGTTAACAACAAAACACTTTGCTGAGCTAGTGCAGAGAAATCTGTTGACCCTATCCTTTTTCTGTGTAGAGTTTTCTTCTCTGCGGCTGTCAATCCAGCCTTTTCCAGTAGCACAAAAACTACTACTAACTAAGTGTAAAAATATATAGCAAGAGTTGAAATGTCCACATTCCCAGAAGAATTTAGAAGGTGAGATTCTAAATATATATATCTAAAATGTATATGATAGAATAGTGTGGTACAGTTGGAATTGCCATGTATCTTCAGTGAACCTTTGTTGAGTTACGCATGTCCTGTGAGTTATATTTGGGAAAGGGAAGATGGAGATGAGAGACCTTTTCCTTCAAAATCATTTTTGTAGGGGGACATCAGAGGGCATACTGAGTTGGAAAATAATGAATCAGTGTCTTTGTACTGCTAAGCCTACATAAGGACTTTTAAACGTTCTCAGGTAGGAAATATATTACATTAATTTTGTATTACTCCACCTTACTAGGAAAAAGCTTCTGAGTCACAAAAGTCCTGTATCTACAGCAGCCTTTTCCTAGTTATGGCACTGACATATTTCAGTGGAAAACTTTCAAGGTTGTGTACTCTATATCTAACTATGCTTGTATCTTAGCACACAGGATTTTTAAGCTGATATTTTTATTTGATATTTTGTTTGCAAAATCAGGTATTGTTGAGTACTTCCAGATCAGTCTTTCTAGCCTGTTTTCTTATATTTATTCAATGGCTTTGTAGCACCTCTGGTGAAAAGATGTAAATATATTTGTATTCCTAAATATTGTTATACTTCATTTGTTCTTCTTTGCTCTCCATAGGCATTATTAGCCCTACAATTGCAGTGCTGTGTTTTTTGGGAAATCACCTCGGGAAGGTAATCTCTTCAGAAGAGTATCAGGCCTTTAGCACCTCCTCCATCCCCTACCATTTTTCTTGTTGCTTAAGAGACTCCAGAATTTCTCCTTCAGTGAAGAGCAAATACTTTTGCAGCACTTGCACAATGTCCTGAAGACATACAGAAGAAATAGAGAAGAAATCAGGTGAAATAGAGAAGAAATACAGGCGAAATTTGAAGATGTGGCTCTAATGCTTTTACTGTCTGAACACATTAATGATGTATATTTTCTTTCAGCAGTGAATGAAAACAGGAAAAAAAGAAACTAAAATCTTTACTTTGCGGAAGGCAGACCCTAAACCTAAGAAAACGTCATGTACAAATTGTGGAGATTCAGGTCAAATCCTTCCTGCCTCTCAAACACAATCAGCATAATTCTTTTTCATGATAAAAGAAAAAGATGGATGTAAAACCCCTATGTAGATCATTGAGTAATATGCTGTTTTTAGCTTTTTGACCAGCCATGGTCAACATATCTTTTTAAAGTTTATTGATTATACATCAATTTAATCCAGGAAATTTTTGGGTTTGGTTTTGATTTTTTTCCTTGAAATGCAAGTGAACAATTTTAGTTCATGATTTGCTAATTTATTTATTCACGTTTATACACATGCTCTAAGCATTTTGAAGGCCTTTTATCAGGCCTGTGGTTTATGCTATTTCCTATTCTTTTTCATTTACATACTGTTTACTGTTAATGACTTGTAGAGCAGAACAACAAACTGTCTTACCTCTATATAAATTGCAATTCTATTTGATTACAGCAGGTAGGAATCTTGCCCAAGAATTTAATGTCAAATGCTATAACATGGGCAGTTTCTTCGGCTTAAGGTGTTATGTAATTTTAGAAGAGTAGGATTTTTTTTTACTAACCCTCTCTATTTCTGCGTTGCTGTTCCTGTAGAATTCTTTAAGCTTCACTAAATATTACAGTGCAAGTAAACTTTGGGTCATCGACTTCAAAGCTAAAAGGAAAGATTATTTAGTGTAATTTGCTATTTTAACCATTACAAATCAATGTTTGTCTGCATACCTCTACTATTATATGATCATATCTGAAATATGTACACAAACTACATTTTCTGGAGTGCAAGAAGGTAGAAATATAGTGCAAAATCACAGAATAAGCCAGGCCATGCTCCAAGATTTTTATATAACTTTTCCCTCTTTCTAAAATCCTCTGACACATGATTTTACATACTTTAAAGGAGCTGTGTCTGTCCATAGGAAATATATAATACTGGAATTATTGTCTCATCTGTGAAGATGACATTTGGGATTTTTTTTTGCCTCAAGGCATCTGTTGGCCTTTTACAACATTTTCTTTTTATTGATGTCCCTAATCGAACATAAGTGCATATTGAAAAGAAAGTTTTATTACATCAACATTGACTCCTTTATTTAGAGTAGTTAATTTATATATTTAATCTGTCACCCTCTCATCTTTTTTTGCTGCTCTGCAGAGTCTTATATTTTGAATTTCTGAATCTCTCGCTGGCCATAAAAACCTTCTTAGCACATCATGGTGATCATCATGCTAAACTTTTTGATAGGTAATCAGTGATCAAAACTGTGGTTAGCATTTAAGTGTTCTTAGCTTATTGAAATATTTGAAAGAAAGAAAGGAGAAAGGAGAAAGGAGAAAGAGAAAGAGAAAGAGAAAGATGAAGAGAAGGAGAGAGAGAAAGAGAAAGAGAAAGAGAAAGATGAAGAGAAGGAGAGAGAGAAAGAGAAAGAGAAAGAGAAAGATGAAGAGAAGGAGAGAGAGAAAGAGAAAGAGAAAGAGAAAGATGAAGAGAAGGAGAGAGAGAAAGAGAAAGAGAAAGAGAAAGATGAAGAGAAGGAGAGAGAGAAAGAGAAAGAGAAAGAGAAAGATGAAGAGAAGGAGAGAGAGAAAGAGAAAGAGAAAGAGAAAGAAAAAGAAAGAAGAAGAAAGAAAGACAGAAAGAGATAAAAAGAAAGATAAAGAAAGAAAAAGAAAGAAAGGCACATCAGATTGTAAGATGGGGGAATAAAAAAAGATCCTTTAACTAAATAAAATTATTATATAAAATAATTTTATATTAAATACATAAAATGTAATTACATATATTTCTAATATATTATTAATATATATCTATTATATATTTGTATCTATGTACAGTGGACCTCCATCCTCCTCAGGCTGTTGGTGCTGTTTGTGTCCATTTGAGTGCTCTTCCTGTCTGGGCTCTGTGTGGCCAGGTGTGTACCTGTGTGATGCATACAGGTGCTCTGTGTGTATGGGAACACACCCACACTGCTGGTTGGACCTGGGGACACAGAGGTGCAGGAGCTGCTCCTCTCTTGAGCTGTTGATTCCAGTGTGATACATTCCCCTCTGTCTTGAAGACGATGACGATGATGACGAAATAATAAAAGTTGTAGAAGATGCGTTTCTACCTTTGTTCAGTTCAGGAGCTGGGATCCCAGCAGTCACCCTGATACGTGTTTCACACAAAGCGGTTCAAAATCCTTTGAGTATAGAAACTATGATGAAAATCCCTGCTGTTCATTCACTGCTGTGAACACCAGTGAAAGCTAACTTGATTGAAGATACCCCAGGTGCATCTGTGAGGCAACCAGACAATCACTTTTGAAGTAATACCCTAACTGTAGTAGCCCAAGGGATATAAGTGAAGCAGATTTTTCAGGAAGTAATAGATTTATTGGATATAGTTGGAATATGTAAGAAAGCCTTTGGACATGTTTTCACTCTCTTGTCAAGCTGCAGCTTAGCAAATTTATTCAGGTTAATTCTTATTGGTCAAACAAATTGAGCAATAAGATAGGGTACCTTTGGGCAGCATCTGTGCTGTCCAAGAGCTGAGATCTCTTGGAGATCACCCACGTTTGTCCTACCTGCCTAGCTCTGCAGTAGTGGAGAGCTGTGCTAAGTAATTCAAGCTGTGTGAAGGACCTGAGATAGTTTTCTTGTGGCACCTTTGAGGGCTCAGAATTCGGAGCTCTTGTCACCGTGTGCCTCTGCTCAGTATTTACATACCCAGTTGTTTACTGTCAGACTACTATGTTTTTCAGTAAAAGGCCAAAAATTGTAACTACAACAAAAATGCTACAAGAATCATTTTGTGTTGTATGTGTGAATGTAAATGTTATAGACATAATCATAAATAGCTCACTGGAGAATTATTTATGTATTTAAAAAAAAATTATTCTTCCCAATCCTAGCTGAACTTTAAGAAGGATATTGTAACTTGTCTTTAAATTTCTCAGTATTTAAGAAATACTTTCGCCTGCTTTCTCCAAATAATGACTATTGTACTAATTAACAATTTTGACACAAAAAATTCTAGAAGGTTTAGCACTCATTATTTTTAAAACATGATGTAATTTACTTTTCATCATTGATACAATACTCTGGACAGGTCAAACTAGTTTTTAAGAGAACTGTTAAGTTCAAAACTGTTGGTCATAAAATACCATGATGAAGGCTGACTAGTGTATAAATCCAGTACCAAATTACCTCTATAGCGGAAAAGATTTATAATATATTGAAAACTGTTTAGGTCTATCAAGTGCAGTGTATTTACAGAAGGGCTAGTCTGTATACCCAGAATCCCCTCCTTTTCTTTTTGAAGCTCATAAATTATACTTATTTGTCTATTTGCCTGCTTGCCTATCAAAAATGTGTATTATAAAATTAAAACGGTTCTGTTTGTCCTTCTGCCTGTTTTCATGGTTAGCCTGAAGGTTTTACTGAGAAGCAATTCAATTAGCAGTATTTAAAATAATGCTGATTCATATTTCTGCTGAGTTTTGTTTTTTTACTTGCAAATGAAAAGAATACCGATTGCTGCATTTTTGTGGATACGGAATTAAAGAATAGAGAGTTTGAATGCTTTTAAATTTACTCATGCTAAGATTGTATTACATACTAAACAAAAGAGCATAGCTTTAGACGCAGAGCATCTGTGAGCTTCAAGTGCACTTTTAGCTGACACTGGTGAATTAATTAATTGAGAGGGTAGCACTATGATAAATGGGGTATGAGTAGGAACTCCAACAGGATTTGATCTGCAGAGAACTCTCTATCTTGTCTAATCAGAAGAGGAAGCTATCGGTCAGTTTTGAATATGATGGGAGACATGAAGTATTAGACAATGATAAAAGAGCCTTCAGTCTCATGAAGTCATGATAGAGTCATCTAAATTTTCCATTATATAGTTATATAGTTATTGTCCATTATACAGTCAACTGAATTTTCCATTAGCAAGTCACTTCTATCCCACAGCAGAATTTAAAATTGTACATGAAGTATGGTAAACCTGAAGCCTTGTAATCCATCTGTGGATTGATGGTGTGAATGTTGTTCTCCGGTCTTGTCTTTGTGTGTGTTTTCAGAACTCAGCTGGATAATCTGATCTTTATGTAGGGAAGTAGGGAATTCACTAAAATGAGTAAGACAAATAGACATTATCACTTCTCCAGATAGATACATCTTTTTAAGGCAACTTCAGACTAGAACAGTCTATCAAGTTTTGTTATATAAAACATAAATAAAACAGCTGATTGTAGTACTGTTATCAAAATTCTACTGATAAAAATATAAATATATATGAATTGTGTTAAAAGATTTTTTTATTCTGTGTTCTTGCAGGATATCTTAATGATAAATGAAACTGGCAGCAATCAAGATATTCCCTGAATACCTAAGCAGATTGTAAGTATTTGCAAGGTGTTGTATTGCAATATGTCCTAGGAACACAGTAATGTTCTCATGGAATTTTGATGAAGGTTATGCTATTGTTCTTCCAAATTCTTTATATATCTATTTTGAAGAAATGCTAAGAGACTCAAGCTTAGCACCTTACCTTTTCTGCTTTGATTGAAATTTCCTACTGAATTTGATCTTTTGCATTTCTAATAAAATCATGATGGTCATTAATAACTTCACATTTTTTCAAAACTGTCACCACACAGAGAGGTTAATTACCCTTGGTGAAAATGAAAAGGTATAAAAAGAACAAGGTTACCAACAAGGCTGAATCTAAAAAAAGACTGACAAGACACCTCTGTTAAAACTTCACTACTCCACAATATATGTTCTATAAAATTTTAATGTGAATACATATACTTTAGATAGTGACTTAGATGTATTCCTATGAAGAATCTTAAGGACATGCATATCAGATGCTCAGTGGAATACAGGAGGCTGCAAATTAATGACACTAACTGGATTGAAAGACAGGTGAGAAGGACAGGTGAAGGTAAGTTTTATTTTCATCGTCCCTGAATTTGTCTTTCAACAATATTGGTTGGTTTATCTTTTTTACTATTTAATATTGATAATTCTCCTGTTACTTCTGAATCCATGTGTCATACATTTTTTTCTGCCTTTTTTTCTGTATTTACAGACATTGGTCATCAGAGTTTCTCTATTTTCTGTGTCAGCATCTCCAAGAGAAATAACAAACAAGATCATCCCAGCTGCTGCTTCAAAAAAATCTGTTAATCTTGCTCCAGCTTTACAATTTTCCTAATAACCATTACCAGATTCTCCTTACCAGATGCTGTGATTTAGGAGTGGCACCCCCTAATTCAGTGCACTCTTCCCCTCCCATGCTAGCTACCCTGTCACCTCTGATGGAAATGACGTAAAATGGTCTGGAATAGTCTCTTGTACATGCCCACAGCCACACCCCCTCAGCCACTACAAAAATTGACTCTGTCCTGGCCAAAACCAGGACACCGTAAAAGTTACACATCTTGTTGAATTCCTTTGTTAAGTATTCCCTTCTTGAATTACAGCTAACAGAATCATGGACATAATATATATATGTATGTAAAGTGTAGGCAGCCAAAGGCTTTCAATTACCCCATTTAATTCTATAAATTACCAAAAATTACTGCATTTAAGAAATGTAATTCTTTCTCTTTTTTTAACACAACTGTGCTTAGATGTATCTTCCGAACAACACATGGCAAATTCCTTCCCTAATGTTAGAACTTCAGGGTTTATATTATTTTCAAACATGGAAGCTAGAGATTTGGGCTCAAGTTTTGACTTTATTATAATTAATATCAGCATTTCCAGTACGTCTGTAGGAGTAGATTTTTACCCTTATTCTTATTTTCAGAGGAAAACTGCATTTTTCTTATTATATTAAGGAGAAGGGATTGTTATTTAAAATACTGTATCCTTGGAAGCTCATGAGGCAGGAATAGGATATAGCATATACGGCATCACTGTGGCTCTGCACTTTTTTTCAGTTTTAAGTTTATTGATTTGAAGTACACAAGGCCAGAAGGCATCATTGCATCAGCCAGCCTGCTGTATTGTATATCACAGGCCATTACATTTCAGACAACCTCCACTGAACTTGATAATCTGCATTTGGATATGGATCATTGACTAATACTTGTCCTCCAGGAAATATAATCTTCACTAAAAGACACCAGAAGACAGAGAATCTATCACTTTCTTTGTTGCTGGTTACCAAGGTTAATAATACTATTAAAATATATTGTGCTTTACTTCTAATTTCAATTTTTCTGACTTCAGCATTGATTCCTGTTATGCCTTTCTGTTCTAGGCAAAGGAGTCCTATAATAGTGATATTTTTCCCCATGAAAATTGGGAACTCACTTCATCCCTTTAGGTTTTCAGTGTGCACTCATGATAGAGTATACATCTGCCAAAATCAGATCAAAATACTGTTGTACAAAACTACTTTTCTTTTATTTTCAGCAAACCATTGGTTCACTGTGGATTTCTGAAAGGCCTGTAACTACTTTTTGCCTTTTAAGTTGTGTTAGCTTGTAACAGGCCCACAATGAGAAAGCCATATTCCAACCTCTTTCCCCCTCCCGCTAAAGTTTGACACATTAACTCCTCATTCTCAATCCCAACATGGTGTTTCAAGCTGTTGTTACAGAATATTATATATTTCCCATATAAAGACAGCAGAAGAATGATTTGTAGGTAAGAACATAACTTGATTTTGAAAGTGAATGTGGGATATTATTAAAGTCTCTTGAGCTAGTAATGTTAGTGCCTTGAAATAACCCATATGAATAATGAATCAAAGAAGGGATGTAGTGCTCTTTCAGCAGGTACTTACATAGGAATAAACTGCTGAGGAGTTTTACCTGAAAGTCTGATTATATTGGTTTTTGAAGTAGGAAAAGAAGTTCTACAGCAGAACATCTTCAACACTTTACTGTAGAACACATATGCAGCAGTCTGGAGCAAAAATGTATCTATAGTTATTAACTATTCATGCATAACATTTGTTACAATTTTTTCAATATGTTACATTTTACACGACTTTTTCTTTTATCTCTACGAAGATTAGAAGTTGGAGAGTCAAAATAAACAAGCAAATCTTGTAAGTGACTTTTAAGATTTTTCTTATATGGTAAGAAAAAAAAATATTTTTCAGCAGAAGATTCTACTCACCTGATATTTTTATCTTCAGCTAAAGGTTTATCTGCATCCATATGGCCATATTCAGATTTATCTGAGGGGTCAGGCCCGAGATCCATATCCCGCATGCATGTTTTCCTCTGGCTTCTCAGTCAGGACCTTCTCTGTGCTGGAGAGAAACAGCTAGTTGTCTTCTCAGGAAAATTCATGTTTACACTAAACAGCTGCAGATGGTTTGGCTGAGTTAAACTGCCCAGTTTTGACAGCTTGAGCTTTAACTCAAGAATCTGTGTTCTTAAGGACAGTAAAGACGTAACCAAAAAACACACTAAGCAACAGAACAGCTGAACTTTTGGGAGTCATAGACACTATCACAGTTATTGAAACTGTCTGAGTCTAGGGATATTGAAAGTCTGATATATTTTACTGGGAAGTTTTAAGAGCTTGTCTTAAATTAATTCTGAAAGTCAGTTGCTGGCTAAAGCTTCGCACAACAGAGTCATAGATATTGTGGGCACTGCAGGTGTTACAAGTCCAGAAATACTGGTAGAAATAATTATCAGTTCTTAATTATTCTTTTGTAGTAACTTCATCTGAAAATTATAACCTAGTTATTATTGGTCTAATCAAAAAATGTCTTGGAGAAAGACAAAAATGATAAAGACAAACTTTCTTTTTGATAGCTGCTGTATAATTACATTGATTTGAAATAAGTGAAATAGGGTAGACAAAGTTATCAATACATTGTGGAACTGTTTAACAATTACTCTTCTGTATAGTCAATCTTTAAGAGTCAAAATTTCAGATTGTGCCACACTGCTGACAAGGTTGTATATAGTTTTTCTTCTATCTGTGAATGTTTTTTCCAGTCAGTTTGCCCACACTCAATGCAAGTCTCATTACCTCAATTCCAAGTGCAGTGGAAATAATTTTTAAATTACAGAGTATGAAGACAGAGACTTTTTGCATGTGTTAAATTTCTGAAGATGTATTCTGACATTTTGTCACCCACTTCAGCGTAAAACTTGTTTTATCAGGAATTCCCAATATTTCTCAGGCTAAAGCATATGAGGGTTTTTCTTTTAAATTTTTCAATTTATTTTCTCTTCTTGATTACATTATATATGGTAACTGAATCGATTCCTCACATTGGAGAGGTCTTGCTGAAAAAATTCTTTACTGCCTTAAGTGATAGCATAGCAAACAGGTGGAGAGTCAGCTTCACGTGACAGTGCCCATCTCCATGATCTTTAAACAAACGTTATTTGGATTTCATTAGAAAAAAGTGACACAAAGCAATTGGGAAGGGATCTACCTTCCAAGTCCAGCACCACATTCTAAAGTTTGGAGGAACTGTAGTATCCCCTTTGCTCCA
Source organism: Atrichornis clamosus (assembly GCA_013400975.1). Classification (NCBI taxonomy): domain Eukaryota; kingdom Metazoa; phylum Chordata; class Aves; order Passeriformes; family Menuridae; genus Atrichornis; species Atrichornis clamosus. The sequence continues at coordinate 15,884 of WBMZ01003524.1, read as the reverse complement.
GCTTGTACTCCTGGTACTGTAGAAGGGTACTCCCCCAATACTAGATCACTTTTCTGTTCCACTCATTGTAGGGCCATCTGTCACTGCTCTGTCTGCTGCCCTACTAATTGCGCAGCTGGAGCTCTGATTGGAAGGGAGAATTTTATTTGAATTCTTAGCATGAGATCTCCTTTCACATCTTTAGTTTTAGCACCTAAAATAAAAACAAACATTACAGCTTAATTTGGTGGGGAAATATATGCTGCAGGAGAGACAAATAAATTAAAATATTCAGAATTAGTATTTCTCCTTTTGATATAAATTTATGGAAATGCTTAATCTACCCATCATGAACACAATACAGTTCATTGACCTCAAAATACTTTTCAAAAATAAGAACAATTGTCAGTAGGACGCACAATATCTAAAATCTGATGAATGCACATGTACCACCCGGAAAAGTAAATTTAAAATGATTGTGGCAATTGTTTTGAGAACCAGGACTAAATCAAGAGCAATTCAAATTTGACTAAATGAATGGAAGGCATAAAAATACAGAAGAACTTGATAATTTCCCTCTATTAATTATTTGTTACTAACTGAATACATTCTGAGAAACCTCATTAACCAATGTAGTGACCCCCAAAAAGTACAATGGTCACTAAGTCTACAGCTGCAATACAGCTACATTTGCACATTCTAAGACAGCCTATTTCTCTTTTCGTTCTACAGTCGGGCAAAATCAGGCACTGGATGTGCTCAGAAGAACAACATTTTTCATTGATATTGGACTTCAGCATGCGCACTGCTGCTCTGCATATCTCTTTATTCAAACTTGTTTGCAGATCAGAGTTGTTTGCAGTTCAGAGTTGTTTGCTCTTATAACCTCTCCCTTTTAGACCTCTTTATTGCTTAAAACTTTTTTTTTCCAGTTTTCATTTCTGAGTGATATTTCAGCTTTTCTATCACTCATTTCAGTGGAGTGTTCTAGCAATTAAAGTAATATAAGTTTAGACATTAAAAAAATATTCTTAAAATTACAATTCTGTCTCAGCCATCACTGACTACGAGATGATAAAACAAATTCTGAAGTACACTAAATGTTATTCCCCCATGCAGAGTACAGAAATCACAAAAAGTGGTCACACTGCAATTATACTGCTGATGTCACAAACTGTAATATTTTTTCCCAGATTAGTTGAAAGTGGATCAAACATGTTCTAAATCATAGTATTCTGTTAGATACTTTTAAAATCAGAAACAAAATGCTATTTAAAATAGCTATATTGTTTTCTCACCATGTAGTATTTTAGAAAACTTATACTAATCTACTGCAATGAGAATCTCTTGCAGTGATTACAATTCACATCTATGTGCTCACACACCACACCTACACTCCAAAGAATTCTCCAAATGCTGAATTTGATGACTAGATACTTTCACAGAACTTGCAGGTCAGAGGTAGTCAGACTAGGTTGATTTATTTGTCTCTGTTTTTAACCTATAATACTAAATTTACTTAGATTGAAAGGAGAACTGTCTTTCTATGATGAGGTTGTTTCACTTTAAACTACTTCCTTTAAAAGTATTTTTTATTTGGTAGATGTGCTGCATGATTTATGTCTTCAATTGAAAATCCTTTGTGAATTAGAAGAATGTAAAACCAAATATGCTTCTTTTTTATTTCTTGTTTCATAATATGACTGTTGTCTGTTTCTGTGAGATTTCTATAAAATATCACAAGTTCTTATGCACTGCATGATTGAATTAGGATCATGCAGTGTTTTAAGCTTAATTTTCAACTTTCTGATAAGTTTATAAGAGATTTTAATTGCATTTTTCTTTTCTGAGATACAGAAGTAAAACAATAAAATATGACCCAAATATGCTTCTCCTGTGTGACAATCAGAGAATGGGACTATAAGGATAGAACATATGGCAAAGTTCTTCCTTTAGAATTTTTCTCTCATTTATTTTCTATTGAAAGGTTTCTGAAAGGAAACTCATACCTGAACAAAAAGGACTTTCTAGGATCTTTAAAGAAAGATTAGTAGAATTTGTGTGTGCTTTGGCCACAACTTTGAACCTTTTATATTTGAGACCAAATTCTTAACAATGCAGGCTCAGAAATGCTGTTATGAACATGACATAATTTCTAATATCCTGCAAAAATATTCTGGACTGATATATAAGCTATTTGCAACAGACGTGCCTCCAGTCAGTACCTGGAGAGTTTATCTTATTTTCTAGAGCAGAACTCTTGTTTGAGGTCTAATGAAGTGATCTGACATTCCATGAACAGGAGATATCTTAATCTATAAATATAGATATTTCAATTAAGATAGCGTTGAAGATATAGATGATAACATAAAATCCAGTAGCACATTTAAGCTATTTATTATGCCATTTAGGAACAATACTAAATACTGTATAATACTGTTACTAAACTCATAAAATGTTGAACTTATAAAATAAATATGCTCAAGAATGCAAACATATGAAAGAAATTACAAAATAATATATCATATAGAATAAGTTACTTGATTTGAGCTTTTCATGAGAAGTTTAATTTAGAAAATACTAGCAACCCAAATTTCATCAAAGACAGCATGATCCTACATATGCTAACTGTGATTGAAACAACATTTTGCAATGAAAAATATTCTGACAAATAGCTTTCAGCAGCTCTAATCATTATTTCATCACCAATTTTCTCCTTCTCTCTGTTATCCTCGCTTATAGCTTTGTGATTTAAATTGGACCGTAAATTTTCACTGAAGAGACAGTGCCTACCGTGTGTGCAAAGGAGTCCCTGGCAGGGCTGTGTCATGCTTATGTTGGTAATATTAACTTTACACAACTCACACGAAATTCATGGCTTTTTATAACTGGAGTCTGTAAGATTGTGATTGAAATTATTTTAACAAAGGCTGAAATTAAAGAACACTACTCACTGGAAAAAACCCACATTTGTTCTAAGTGCCAATGTCTCTCATTCAGCCTGGAATTTTCTTTCTGTTTGAGAATTTGCATGATAAAAGCAAATGATGAATGGACATGGGACTGAATGTTTGGGAGAGGAGCCTGTGACAGTTCCTTTGAAGCTTTAAGAGTTTATAATGTAAATAAGTGTTTAGGGGATTATTAACGCTCACATATTTTACCCCAAAGGCTTTCTGTAAGGTCAGCTTTTAAGCAGTGGAAGTATGCAAAAAGAATTGTAAAATGTATGTGTGAACATGTTCAAAGACTTTAGAGAGTCTGTGCTGGAGAATGCTTTCATTTGACTTTTAATATTATATTATATATGCCAAATTAGTGTATATAATTAGTTATCATCAGATATATATATAACACAGGCCTTTGGAGTTTTGGAAGTCAAGGAATGCTAGAACTTTTTTTATATGAAGTCATTTTGGTTCCAGAATATCACAAAAAGAACAGACAAGACTAAAAAAAAGAGTTTTCAAATGAGCTTTAACCAACAGGGCACTATTTTATTATGACTGCCAAAAAAGATAACTTATTTGTCAGAAGGATAGTTTAATGCAGCTGTTATCTAAAATATGTCTCAAAATCAGTGTACTTCTTTACATGTACAAATGCATTTTAGATACCTTGAAGCACCCATTTTTAAAGTCACAAGCTGAGGCAAATCACCAGTGCAACTCTAATTTCCACCTAAATTATTAATACTCTGATATAAGGGCTTCACTATGTACAATAGTTTTGTGAGGCTTACTCATTTTTTTATTTGTTGTGCATATAATTGAAAAGTTGAAAAAAGCCTCTTGTTTTTTCTCATTCAAATAAAAATTAATTATGTGAAAATCTAAGCATAAAGTCAATTATACTCACCTTTTTTTATTGCATATATCAATGTTGACCTGAATTTTCATTTCACAGTGAATAAGTCAATCTATTTAAAATTTTTGCTCATGTACTGAATGCCAGCTCGCTCTGTGACACTCTATCACTGAAATTTCATGAGTAATGATGTAACCATTGCTTAGATGAACTACTATAATTTTAACCTGGATTTTGACTACTTGACAAGCATGGATGTTGATCTTAACTAATGAATTTCGTAATATTATGTCCATTCATATATTACTCATACACAGTTTGTTGAACCTATAAAAACCGTCAAAAAGTGCTTGTCATCTCTAATCAACAGTTGCTATTTCCCCTAGAAATCTAATTCAATTACAGCTGTCAAGAATAAATCAAGAATAACTTCTGCAAAATGAATATTCCTTAGTTTCAATCACTGTGCCTAGAGGAATTTTTATCTCCCTTTTGTCTATATTTCAACAATTTACTTCGTAAGGAGGATTTGACAAAGGCATAGCAGGAAAGGAAAAGAAAAAATGTTGGATAGCACTCATTCTTGAGATAAGTTAGTTGAAAAAGCTGAATTATTCATACACCAATAAAATCACACCTAGGGAAGTGCAAAGTTGCTTATCACAAGGAGAGAGAAGGAAATATTCCAATCTGTTTACTAACATGTATAATGCAGCCATTCACTTAATTCTGCAAACATTTTCTTATCAAATTGCTTCTTAGAAAATGAGAAATAAATTGCTTGACTGTATTTATACATTGCTTATATAGCAACTTTCCTTTAGTATTTGTCAAATATGTCAAATAGCCATAAATTCACTCTGTCTGTCTTGGTTATGCAGTGAAACAACAGCACCACAGTAATGCTAAAGTTATACAGTTCCTAGGAGTTTTTAAATAATAAGGTTAGAAGTACAAGTTGGCATTTTTGTTCTAATCTGCTGGATAGTCTCATCCAATTAAAATGCAAACATGGAGATATGAAGAAAATTCTGAATTTGAAATGCCAAAATTATAATATGAAAAAAATCCTATTGACATATAATAAGAAAAGACAGTTTTCATTATCTGAAAAAGTAACCTCTCCAGGAAGCTGAAATTAGAAATTAATCTTGAACTGCTGCTTCAAAGACTCTGCTACACTATTCACAAACTTTTATTTGAAAATTTAAGTATATAAATAACTTTTTCAAGTATACATTAATTAAGTAAAAAGGACACAGTCAAGATGCACAATTTTCTTCCGCCAAAACCATCTTTTTTTTTTTCTAGTACTGGGAAAATGTGCAAAAGAGGAAACACCTTGAGTTCAAAGGAGAGAATATCAGTCATATATGTTACTAAAAACTATTCATTTAAGGAGTTGATAATTACATAGAAATTGTTATATTTGCTCCATAACAATATTTACAGGTAAACTTTTGCAAATACAAACTTAAAGTAAGAAAAATGAGTGTTTTCTTTGTTTCAAAACGGATTGAAATGCTATTAAATGAAGGAAGAATACAGTAGAAAAGGAGAACCTCTCTTCAGAAGAGGAGAACCTGGATGATTAAGAGCTTTATTCTAGGTTTATTTGTTCTACACTTCAAAACAGAGATTTCTATAATCTGAAGAAGAGATGGCTTAGAGCTTCTTGGGTTACACTGAACACCTGTGTGCAGACGATTGAAACAAGCCTCCACGGCTTATGGTAGCTAAAACCTCAGTACACTGTGTGCTCAGTACACCCTGAATGTGTGTTCTAGGGGCTTGAGATCCTGGGTTTCCTGTGAATACCATGTCAGACCTGTGGGGATTACTTGAGTGATCTGAAGGCTCTTATAGAGGTTTGACATCAGCCTGTTGGGCCATTTTGGGTACTCCACAGCTATATACTTAGCACAGAAGCAGAAAACAACATATATGGACATAAATATACTGTCTTAATCAAGAACTGAATTCACACTCAATATATGTTTTATTTAAATATATATTATATATACTTTATGCATAATATTCCATGTATAAAATGAAATATTTTTCTTGGCATTAAAGCTAGAAACATGACTTTATAAATTTTTCAAGTAAAGTTATCTTTATAGCTCATCTGTTAATCAACTTCATAGTATTGAAGGAGAGAAGAACTGAGTAGGCAGAAAGGAGCATTTTTGAAAAGTAACTTGCTACTGCTCAGAAGCAACAATTAATTAATGAATTTAGTCTATTAATTTGGAAATATATTTAACTAACATAGATCATCAAATTGCTCTAGTGAAGAGGGTGACTGCTAATTTACAGGACTTTGGGGAAAACTTTGGCTTGTGAAAGAGGAATTCAGTGCAGCTTTCAAATACTTGATATAGCTTAAAGATCAAACTAAAATATTAATTGAAACAAGAAAAATTAGAAATGGCAACCTCCTTACTAAAAAATTGTTAGATTTGACACAGAGAAAATATATTAGGTCTTATCTTCACATGACCATAGAATCACAGAATGATTGAGGTAGTGAGGGGACTGCTGGAGGGCATCTGGTCCAACCCTGTTGCTCAAGCAGGGACACTGAGGGCTGGTAGCCCAGGGCCATGTCCAGACGGCTTTTTGTATATCTCCAAATATGGAAACTCCATAACCTGCAGCTACATAATTATTGAGATGTCTCTATGATACAAACGGACAAATACAAATCAGAAGTTAGGAAATTGAAGGAAAACTAGGACTACACATGGAGAAATGTAGCTAAGTGTAAGGCTAAAAAAGAGGAGGTTTTGTGTGTGTCAGGGACAATCCTAATTCTAATTGTAAATTTTATCCATTAATGATCACATTTATGTTTTTCTGTTCTTTATTTATGAAAATCTTGTATTTAGATTATTTGAAAAAACATATACTCTTTCTTCCTTGGTTATTGGATTAATGTTGCACAGCCTGTGCTAATGTGTAATGTTTTTTAATCAGAGAGTTTACTTTATTTGCTACAAATGTCTGACCAATGAATATTCTGCATTATTAACATTGATTTTCTGTAAGTTCTGAAACACTGGGGCAGTTCTCCAGAGACTGAAAGAAAGATGATATTGTGATAACATTCAAGAAAGGTGAGTTAGATGACCTGGGTGATGTTTGGCCTGTCAGTCTGACATTGATCTCAGACAAAGTAATGGAAAGAGGTTGAGAGAACACTTGATTAATAAAGAAATAAAGGAGGTAAATATAATTAATGCCAGTCAAAATGGTTTTATGGAAAATAAATCTCATCAAACCGACTTAATAACTTTTTCAACAACTCTGCAAGTTTTGTTGAAAATTAAAATGGGATTGATGAAATACACCCATTGCATCACAAGCTTTTCTCCTGCTATTATACCACACTTTGTCTGATAAAAAATAGAGGTGCAAAATCAGTCTCACACACAAGAAATAGATGTAAAACTGTCCAAGCAGAAAGTTTCAAAATTAACTGAAAGCTGAAAATCTTTTAGTAGTTAAGTTTCCAACAGGACCCTATTGGATTTGGGGATTTTTTTGTGTTTTTCTGTTGTTTGTTATCTATGTTTGGTAGGAAAGTAATACTCCTCATTGAACATGTTAAGAGAAATATGGTTGAAATTGTTGACTAAGACCATTTACTGATATTATAAAGTCTGATTTTTTAAAATAAGCTTTGCTCTACCTAATGAAAAATGTTAACTACAGCTAAGTATACAGTAAAAAATATACAAAAGAAAAATTATACTGTATTTGCAGCAGCCTGAAAACTATCATGTAAAGCAGAGGTCTGAGAAATACTTTGAGTAAGTTGAATCATTAGTTGAGAATAAACATTGACTGTTATACTGTATAGGAATACTGTAATCTGAATTAATAAATAAATACTGAATTAATAAATAAAACTATTGTCAACTAATATCTCTGGAAAATCTCTAGACTTTCTTATCTTGGATCTCAGACTGCTGTAATTTTAGGTTAGTAACAGCTAGTTGTGGACCTCCCATCAAACATGATTTTAAGTGGAACAGGTTAAAAGAACAGAAGAAATAGAGAAAGAATCGGAGAGCTAATGTTGCTATTAGTTAAGTTTTATAATTAAAGGGTCAGCTGATTGGCAAGAAAAGTTTCTTCAGTCTATCAGAAAAGATACAAACAATATCTGATGTCTTGTAGTTGCAGTGAGTTATATTCAAATTATCAATAAAATAATTTTAAGAGTAGCATGAGACACATTTTGATCAAGTGATAAGCATTTGCTATTCTTAAATTCTAAATTGCAGGTTGGTTCCCCCATGCTGCTCTAACTCAAGCTGGAATTAATTTAAAGTCTTACATTGCAAAAAAAAAAAAGCTGGATTATTGAATGGACTTTTATGGCGGCAGTCCATGAATCTATAGCAACAGGGAGAGCTGACTACTTTGCTCTACTTGCCAATAAAATGAATTAAGTCTGATATATATAGAAAATGTTCACTAGCAGAATAATAATTGGATGGTATGTGATTTTTTGATTAAATAATTACACTGATAAAATCTCTAGTGTAAATTCACCTACATACAGGTCAGCTTAGTCTGTTTTCTAAACCAAATAAACACACTGATTTACATTGGAATTACTGGACTTCCATGAGAGACTTTAAGCTTAAAAGACAGAACTTTTGCAATTATGCTTTGCTTAAAACTCATAATATGACTAAACCATTATAAGAAATCAAGCTAATATTTTGAGCAAGATAAGAAATTTATTTTGACCAACTTTATCAGAAAATATTCTGTGCCAGTTTTTTCCTTATACTCAAATTATTCTGTGTGTCATTACAGGGAAAAATCTTCAGCAGAATAAAGTGCATTTCTTAATGTATTGTTCTTGAGTGTCAAGGTTTTGGCAGCAGACATGGCTACAGGAGTGACTTCTGTGGGAAGCTGCCAGAAGATTCTCCCATGTCCAACAAAGCCAATGCCAGACCGCTCTGAGACTGACACTGCTGGCCAGGGAGGAGTCATTCAGAGAAGGTAGTAGTGCCTCTGTGTTTAAAAGGGAAAACAAAGTTATTGCCCAGAAGTAATTGCGGACAGAAAAGAGACGAGTGAGAATATGTGAGAGGAACAGCTATGTCTGCATATGTCATCATATGTCTGACATCAAACTCAAAGAAGAAGGAGGTGCTCCAGGCACCGAAGCCAAGATTCCCCTGGAGCCCATGGTGCAGACCATGGTGAAGCAGCTGTCCCCCTGCAGCCCATGGAGGACCAGGGGGATGCAGAGATCCACCTGCAGCCCTTGGAGGAGGCTCACACTGGAGCAGGCTCCTTGCAGGGGCCTGTGGACTCGCATGCTGGAGCAGGTTTCCTGGTAGGACTTGAGACCCTTGTGAGGGACCCACACTGGAGCAGGCTGTTTTTGAATGACTGCAGCCCATGGTAAGGGACTCACATTGTGACCTATGCTGGAGCACTTTGATCCTGAAAAGCTGCACCCCATGGAAGGGACCCCATGCTGGAGTAGTTTGTAGTTTGTGAAGAAGTGCAGCCAGTGGGAAGGATTCACTTTGGAGAAGTTTGTGTGAGGTGAAACAGACCTTTCCCACGGGAACTTTTCTTTTCTGCCTTCTATGTTTTGTAAATAGAGATAAAAGCTTGGATGTTATTGAAAACTNGGGCCTGTGGACTCGCATGCTGGAGCAGGTTTCCTGGTAGGACTTGAGACCCTTGTGAGGGACCCACACTGGAGCAGGCTGTTTTTGAATGACTGCAGCCCATGGTAAGGGACTCACATTGTGACCTATGCTGGAGCACTTTGATCCTGAAAAGCTGCACCCCATGGAAGGGACCCCATGCTGGAGTAGTTTGTAGTTTGTGAAGAAGTGCAGCCAGTGGGAAGGATTCACTTTGGAGAAGTTTGTGTGAGGTGAAACAGACCTTTCCCACGGGAACTTTTCTTTTCTGCCTTCTATGTTTTGTAAATAGAGATAAAAGCTTGGATGTTATTGAAAACTGTCTCTGGAAAGATGGACATTCTACCTGGCCTATCGGCCTAGGGGGAGGTTATGAATTGACCCAATCCGGACGACCTTTGGAAAGTCTATATAGGTTTTAGAATTAAATAATAAATTCAGATTTTCTGCCTCACCCGAACTCGTCTGGTTCTTTCACTCTGCCAGTGGTTCAACAGCGACATTTGTGGAGGACTGACTTCCATGGGAGGGAGCCCACAAAGTAGCAGGGGAAGTGTGTGAGAAGTCCTCCCCCTGAAGAGCAAGGACTGGCAGAAAGAACATGTGATGAACTGACTGCAACCCACCGCCCTCCCCCTGCACCGTTCAGGGGAGGAGGTAGGGAATTTGGGAGTGAAAAGGTGAAGGGAGGGATGGAGGGAAGGTGTTCTAACATTTGGGTTTATTTCTCATTTTCTACTCTGATTTCATTAGTAATAAATTAAATTAATTTCCCTAAGTAAAGTCTGGTTTTGCCCATGGCAATGACTGCTGAGTGATCTCTTCCTGCCCTTATCTCAACCCACAAGCCTTTTGTTTCTACTTCTGTCCAGTTGAGTAGGGAAGTGACAGAGTGACTTCAGTGAGCACCTGGCATCCAGCCAAGGCCAATCCACTACAGTATTTTTTGGCACTCAACACAGGCACTATGAGAGTTACTATGGCAATAATTAACTCCAGTTTAGCTAGATCCAATACACTTTAGATGGTGTTTCTAATTTCTGTACAGAAGACTTAGGATTCTAAGCTTAGCCTAATCTCATACACAAATGACGTGACCACGGTTAGGGCAAAAAGTAAAGCAAGCAGCTGGAGCAGATGGCAGTGCAATTAAAGCAGAAGTCTGTGAAACCTACGAATTAAAACTGCACTAAACAGAATAATATTATTTATGATTTGCTTTAAATGCAAATATGAAAACCTATCAAAATAGTGGTACCAGCAATAGTATATAAAACTTTTTTCACACTCTGGTGGTATGCCAGCCATCATATATAAGCATTTGATCAAAGTATGGGAGCTATGTGTTCAGCAAAAGTGCAAGCAAAGCCACGTGCGGTTGTATGCAGGAGCAATCAAAGTGTCAGAAATTGCAACCCCAAGAACAATGAACAAAATAAATACAAGGGACTGCAGGTAGGTAGAACACCCTGCCTAACGTACAAAAACGTTGATCATCAAAACCAAAACTGAGATAAACAGCATCTGGAGCATCATCCAAGATCCCTTTTGGTTGGAGGTAGCAAAAGGCATAAAGTGTTGATGATGAATTTAAAAAAGAAGATCAGGTCATGTTTGTTCTTATAAGATTTGATAAGAGTATTAAAGAACACTCAAGGCTGATCACCTATAGACCACAGCCTTAAAACAAAGGAAAAAAGCTTTCCAAACAAGATTAAGAAGGTAATATAAAAGCAGGTATTTAATGAAGGTCTTCAGGTCCGCCCCTCTATTGGGGTTTTTCCATGGATTTCTGCCCTTCATCTTGTTATATCTACAAAGTTTGATGGAAAACGAGTCCCTGTTAAAAAATTCCTTTCCTTGAACAAAGACAAAACCTGTAGCTAAAATGTGCGATTGTTAACTGTTGTTTTAAAGAGTGAGAGAGGTGAAAATAAGTGAGAAAGTATTAGATACTCTACAGCTACATATGAAAAATCTACAGAACTACAAATATATAAAATACTAAAAAATTTTCAGGCATCAATGCAACAACCATATAGAATCAGCTTCAAGGTATCCTATGTTCACAGGTAATTTAGGATATGATTTTTAGTGACAATCAGTTTGCTATTTGCAATGATAATGATTAATAATACATAAGAAGCAGCAAGAGTTTTATGATTTAATGAAGTTGGCAATTTTTGATTTTAAAGAATGTTCTAACCTGCCAGCCCCTTAAATATTCCCATCACGGTAATCTCCAATTAGCTGATACACACACACACTCAAACATACACGTATAAATAGGTATGTAGGTAGATACATTCAGTTCAAAAGTGTGTCTGCCACACACTGTTCTGTGAGTACTTTCTGTTATGGAAAATGAATATGTGACTTTTCATCAGTGTGTACTTTCTCTCACTGCTTTTTTTGAGATCACAAAAAAACAGAAAAAGAAGTCAGAGGCTTTTTTTGTCATTCAATGTAAAACCTTCAAAACAAATGTTCATTATTCTCTAGTAAAAAAGGTGGGGGTCTTTTGAAGGTAGATTTAATAAAAGTACCATTGTTCACCCAGGTCTTCTATTATTAGATTTTAATTACAAGATATGAGGGAAAAAGGAAAGGAAGTTTGTCTGAAGTCTATGTACAAAATAATTATTAAGTGTATATGTACAAAATAATTATTTATGTTTTTAATTTCAGATTCCTGTTACCAGTGATCCTCAACCAATTTTGTGTTGTCCCTGAGAGGCCACTAGAATTTAGTAGGAGATTATAATGCAATTAATGTATTCCTGTTCAATGATGCCACTGTACATATTTTATGTATTGCTTGTCTAATTTACTAAATCAAAGCACAAGCCCTATCAGCACATGCACCAGCTAAAAGTGATGCCTGTTTGAGTCTATGGAGCAAACTATCACTAAGCAGCAGGGTCCCAGGTATGAGAAAATAATGCTAGCGTTTAGTGAGACTACTTTTGGCAAACTTTGTTTGAAACTTACTTACAAGTAGCAAGCTTGAAAGTGAGAATCTGAAACTGGGCTTACCATAAACTGTAATTTAACAATTTGTCATAGATACTTTAAACTGAAATTTACTTTTCATTTAGGTCTCCAACCACACAGGTAAATCAGACATTGGAACAATAGCTTTTCACTTGCTCTTTTTTAATTTCGTAAATAACATCCCACAACCACAAAGAGGGATAACTGGATGAGAAAGAGCTTTGGCCTTTGTATGTGAAACTAGTTATTAAAATGCTTGTCCATGAAACTGATGATAGAATTTGCAAGAGGAACAAGTAATAAAATCATATATCTAGTATATCCTGGAACAATATTGGCATAATGGAATACAGTCTGCACATACAAGCACATACTGAAATACCATCATATTCACACTTAGATACATGAATGGAGGAGAGGGGATTGGGAAATTCTCATTTATGTTTGTCCATCCAGAAATGAAGAACATAAAAGAAGCAATGATTTAGCTTTGAGATGAGAATGAAAGCAAATCTGGAACGCATTAACAGTTTGTATGATACACAAAAAGGGGCATACTCCTTTTCTTTCCTTCAGATATCTTTTAAAAGAAAATTAGGAAAGCAGCATTTTAGCACACAAGCAAAGAAAGAAACTTTGAAAGGGATACACAGTTCAAGCTGCTACTTAACAGTAAAAGTTCAAGAGACAAAAAATATGTTATATATGCTTCTATGTTAGACATTCCATATTATTTATTTGAGGCATCATATTCCAAGCCTACATGGTAATGTGAATGCTTTTCTGAGATATTTAACTTTGGTCAGTCATTAAATATTGATTTTAAACATCCACTCAAATATGTTGGCTCACTTGCAGAATTGATTATAATGCAAGTTAACTGCCTGCATTATCAAGTATTACTTTTTCTTTGTCAATTGGCAACACGGTTCTGTTTGGGTGTGGGTTTTTTTGTCTGGGTTTTTTAATAGTGGACTATTTTGTATGTTTAGGGGTGGGAGTTGACAATTTAGGTAAAATATATGATTTTGATTCAAAACTGCTTCTAAAAATAAAATTTAAAAATACACCAGGAAAAGATTTTCTGACTTGAATTCCAAAGTCTAAGAACTACTCTTACATTCATCCTTTTAGAAATCAGATTCAATACTGGTACTACTTGCACAGATGCTTGATAGACTCATGAACAATGATAGAATATTTTCCTGCAAGTCAACAGTTTCTTCACAAGAACCAACACATATAAAATAAAAAAAAAAATACAGTGTTACTAAGGGTCTGAAAACCAAAGTGATTCACTGGTAGGTTGATCTTTCTTAGTCTTTTATTCTATGCAGAATACTCAGAGGCATTAATTACCAAACAAATTGTTCAATTTCTCAGACTTTGTATAGCTACAGGTAGACAGATGCAGAAGGCCCAGAAAGAAAAGAAAAAACATCCTGGATTTTACAGGATTTTACAGCTTACACGCAACAGCTATATCACAGAAATGGAGCAGGTAATTATAACACTACCCAAGAAACAGGCTTATAAGGGACTGAAAACATGGAGACAGGTGACTCTGAGATTGCTGTGCAAGAATTTGCCCAATATGTGTCTGTCTGAATGAAAGGCACAGACTCAGGTGAACTATTACACTGTGCTAATTGCAGTAGATCAGTTTTTGTCAGTCAGGGAGATATTTGTGTTGGATCTGCATTCTCACATCAGTCTTGATGACTTTCTAAATTCTTTTAATATGGTAGCTGCTATCAATATTTTATTTGTAGACATAATTTCTCTGAATTTATCATAATTCAGCAATCAGAACAAATATTTAGATCTGACTTCTACTAACAGCTGTGTAGGTGGTAGTACTGCATCCGAGTATAGGTTGAACATCAGCCCTTCCCTAGCCCACTTCACCACAGCAGTGTTTCCATGGGTAAGAGAATTTCTACTTTATATAACCTGGCAACAGTCTACATATTATTTAGGTTTTAAGAGTTTCCATGCTTTATATGCAAATTTCTTTCTTCATAATAGTAACGGAGAGAGCTATATAAACTAAATGGTTACAGCCATCAGTGCTAAACATACTGAAACTCATTTTTGTAAAAGAAGTCAAAATATAAAAGCTGGTAGATGTCTTATCAGTGCTAGCTCTAAAGTGATGACTTGAAGTGAAGTTAAAAAACCCAAGGCTTATGTGGAGCTGGTTGTATTACCAGAACCTCAGGGGACAGAATGGGCAGTCAGGCTTTTACCAGGTAAAGCCAAACTTCTCAACGTGTAACTCTGGTCTCTTGATATGATCAATGAAGATTTCTTTTTTATAGCTGTGCCTGCCTTTTTCATTCCATGTTATTAATGTGGTACAGATCCCTGTCAGGAAAATGAACATGCAGAGAATCATAAGTAAAAATAGTAAACGTATAAAAATCCCATTGTGTGACAAAAATAAAATGATTGCAACTCTTTCAGTTAGACTCTTATATACAAGTAATAAAAACTGTAAGCATACAATAAAGGATAAAAAAAATGGATTTTTGGTACTACCTAACCTCTCATCATGGCTTTAAAAAGCCCAGTTAAACAGAAGGGAACTAACAGTATATAATGCTTTCAAACAACACATCAAAAATCCTTGGAACTTATCACTACACATGGTACTGAGAAGCTGTAGGTTAGACATATTTTCTAAATTACCAAATAGTTTGGAAAATGAGAACATATTATTCCTTTGCAGTTGTGCACCTTCTAAAGAAAAATATATGTTCCATATGGAAAGATGTATGCATTTTATATGCAACTTCAAGAAATTTTGGGAAGAAATAACCTTTTAATCAATCTATATCTCACATTAATACTCCAAATTAGGAATGCAATTCTTTATAATACATTGAGGGGATCAATAAGAGTGGGAGTTGGTAAGAGATAACCTTAGCATTCTCAGAAGTAATTTACTGAGCGCAATAAAATTATATTCCATTATCTGTGCATGGATATCTATTAAACCTTTAATAATTTTCTCTATGCTAAAGCAAAAACCAAGCCCAAGGATAACTGTATGTAGTACATGTAAAAAGTTACACAAAATTGTCAGCTTAGTTGCCATACACTTACCTATTGAAAAACTAAAGTGAGAGACATTTGGAAAAGGAGACCTAAAAGTGCCACAGTGTTTTTGACATTTTAGTAATGATAGCAAAATATTGTTTTTATGACGTATATATATTTTTTCCTATCACAAAACAGAACTAGGTGGCTGCTCTTGGTGAATTCTGTCATCCCAACTGAGCTTATACTTCCATACAGAGCCATCGATATTTGTGTTACTGTTGATGTGTCTTAATTAATTAGCATCTGTTACATCCTTCCATTTTGTGACTACAGGTTATTGGAAACAAATATAATAAATAATATTATAATATA
>WBMZ01003523.1:0-54063 GCA_013400975.1 Atrichornis clamosus | reverse complement strand
GCGGTGGGCGTGGCCTGGGCGGGTGCTGAGTCACGCCGGGCCAGCAGAAGCGCGCCGATAGGCCCCGCCCCCTTGCGGGGCGTGGCCTGATGCGCGGCGGTATAAAAGGCGCGTCAGGGGCCGGACGGCATTTAGAGCGCGTCGGCGGCGGAGCGAAGCGGGTTCCTGCGTCAACAGTGCTTGGACGGAACCGGCCGCGCTCGGGCCCGCCGCCCCCCCATCACCACCGCCCACACAGCCACCGTAATACCCACCGGAGCACCCCCCACCATGGCAGCGCCCCCCTCTCAGGTGCGCCAGAACTACCACCAGGACTGCGAGGCCGCCGTCAACCGCCAGATCAACCTGGAGCTCTACGCGTCCTACGTGTACCTCAGCATGGTGAGGAGCGCGGCGGCGGCGGGGCAAGGGAAGGGTTGTGCGAAGGATAAAGGGGCCGCACGATGGCTCGGCCCGGCAGGGGGTTCCTGGGTGCCGGGCGGTGCCTGTGGGCGCAGCTCCTCCTCCTCCCTTTACTCCACCTCCTCCTCCCCCCCTTTCTCCGGGCCCGGCTGGGCCGTCCCCTGGGTGTAGGTGAGGCCCTTTATCTCGCCTGCTCCGCGCTCCCCGCGGCCGTTGCCCTCGGCGGCCCCGTTATCAGCCGCCCTCAGCGCCTCCCGGCCGGCTCTGCCCTTGGGGCCGGGCTGGGTCGCGGGAGGTGCCTAACGAGGCGCTTGGAACCTTTCCCGCAGGCGTACTCCTCTCCCAGGCACGGGTTTTCCTGCAGGAATCGGTAGGAATCCGTGGTTTCCTTGGGCTCTGTGTTTACACGTCTCGCTTGGCGTGAGGCGCCCCTTTGAGCCATTCCCTGACCTCTGTGCAGCAATCCTGGTGCTTTGGGCAGGGACATGGAGACTTTCTAGTGATACTGTGCATGTATTTTGCAGCTTGTCTCTCTGTTACCGTGAAGGCCTGAGCCCTGTTTTGAGGTTGTGTTGATGGGTGATAGTGGTACACAAGCACCAGTGCCTTGCCTTGAGCCTCCAGGCCGCTGGTTTAAGAGCAGGGAATTCTGCGGTGGGTTGGTAAATAATTGGCAGTTAATAGAGAACTTGCCATTGAATCCTGCTAATGGCTCTTACCAAGGAATAAACAAGCTGTGTGATGGCTTCTAACTGCTGTTAAAGGGTTTTGGCTTTCAAAAAAAGTATTTACTGTTGAAGTGATATTTTAATTCCATTCATCTTTTATATTTTAAATGTGATATTAATTTTTTTCCCCAGAAGTAGAAAGGATATTCCTTAGTGTAATCCCTGAAAAGCCTAGGGAAGCAAGAGAGCTTTATTGCAGAAGTACCTAAAAGTTCTTGGCTACTCTTAATTGGTGTTGCAAGTCATGACCCTGACTTGCAATGTGATCATTGTTAACAAACTCGGGCAAGAAAAGGGAAGATTTCTCATTGAAAAAGGCTCTTCAAGGCTATAGACAAAGGCATTTGGGTGGTGCTCAGAGCAGTTATCTGTGGAGTGTCAGGGGTTTTTTGTCTCTTCAGAATTGAGCCAAGGACACAAATACCATTTATTTGTGCCCTTGGTAGGGATACAGGTTAAAATTTAATCACAGCTGGAAAAATCTGACGATACTAAGGGGAGAGTTGTTCCACACTGCCTTGCTGGCCTTGGCTTGGACTCCAGCCACCCTGAGGCAGGGTTTTGACCCTGTGAACTCTTTTATTTTTCAGTCCTACTACTTTGACCGGGATGATGTGGCTCTGAAAAACTTTGCCAAGTACTTCCTGCACCAGTCCCACGAGGAGCGGGAGCACGCTGAGAAGCTGATGAAGCTGCAGAACCAGAGGGGTGGGCGCATCTTCCTGCAGGACATCAAGGTGAGCGCTGGAGCTGTGGGATGTCCCTGGGCTGGAAAGGGATGAATAACCGACTCGCTGTGGGTCCTCTCCCACAGGGAGCAGCAGCTGCCACTGGAGAAGTGTAGTCATTTGATGATTTGTGCTGATTGAGTAATAAAAAGTACTTTTTGTTTAAGGCGAGGGTGCTGTGGTGTGAGGGCAGAACCAGAAGGCAACTGGTTCATCACCACCATTAAACTTAACAGCAGAAGTGCTCTGTGCGCTGTTTTGAGAAGTAGGACTCAGAGGATGCATTCAGTTCTGTTTTGAGTGTGCACTTCAAATTTTTGATGTTTTATAAACGTCTGAACTTGGTCTAAGCAGGCTTTGAGAGTGTTCTGAAGGCTTTGCACCCTACCGGTCTGTGGGTTCTTACAGAGAACATTTTGTGTGCTTTCCCCTTCCAGAAGCCAGACCGTGATGACTGGGAGAATGGCCTGACTGCAATGGAGTGTGCCCTGCACCTGGAGAAGAATGTGAACCAATCACTCTTAGAACTGCACAAATTGGCAACTGAAAAGAACGACCCACACGTAAGTGGATGCTGAGGCTCAACGTGGCTGTCCAGGGATGTGACAAATTGTGTGTGGGTTTAGGGGTGAGCTCTGTGTCTCTGATACTGTTCAAGCTGAAAACAAGTGAACTAGGGGTATAGCGCTTTCAAAGCCCTTTGGTGTGATTATTGCTGTCTTTCCAGGAGGATTTTTAAGGTGGTAAGGACCTGCTTTATTTCCTCTGAAGCGTGTTAAGCTCCATGGAGACTGTTTCTGAGGGAGTTGAGCTCTTTTTAAGCCTTTTTGTCATGAGGCTGTTTTTGTCACAAAATTTTTGAGTCACTTTAGAATATTAAAAGCTCTGTTTCAGAATGGTGTCTGAAAACACAGGATTCTTCACAGATGGAGGTTTTTGGCAAGGCTGGATTTAGGTTGCTTAGCACTAGGAAGAGATGAGCATGTGTGTGAATCCAGGTACTCTTGGGAGTGTCCTGCCTAAGTTAGAGGGACTTGTTAAAACAAAACAAGAGGTGTACATCCTTACTGTTGAGAGTTTGCTGTGCAGTGGGGGAGTCTAAATCTGTTCAGAAGCTTGGCTAATGCTTCCTGCAGTGAGGAAGAGGAGAGGCTTCCTGAGCTGCCTTGCTCTGCAGGGTTCTGGAGCAAGTGAGCCCACGTAAGCCTGGCTCACTTTCATCTTGTTCTGGCATCGCTGAGGAAAAACTAGAGGCTGCTTCCTCTTCTTTCCCTAGAGAAGCTTGGTAGGATTTCAGGCCTGAATTTAAAACTCTGGTCTCCCTTTCAGTTGTGTGACTTCATTGAGACCCATTACCTGGATGAGCAGGTGAAAGCCATCAAGGAGCTGGGTGACCATGTGACCAACCTGCGGAAGATGGGGGCCCCAAAATACGGCATGGCAGAGTATCTCTTCGACAAGCACACCCTCGGGGACAGTGACAATGACAGCTGAAGTCTTGCCAAGAGCCACGCTGTGGGTTTCAGTGGGACTCCTACTTACTGTCCAGCCGTGCATGCAGCTTCAGCTACCTAGATAAACAGTTCCATACTCTGTACCAAATATTCCCCCCTCTCTCTTTGTGTTTTATGTACTGCCCTCCAGCCAATAAAGTGACTTGGTTCCAGCTGGCTTTTCCTGTTTAGTTTGGAGGGAGAGCAGGCAGCTGTAGTGAAGGCAATAGGAGGTCAGTTTGTTGTGTGACATGGGGGATTTGCAGCTGGTGCTGAAGGCAGAAGTAGGAAAACTTGTGGTTTCTCTAAATTCCTTGCACGGGAACTAAAATGAGGAAATGAAATGGAGGTCCTGGGCTTGCGCCTTGCTTTTATTTTCTGGGGGTGGGCAGTAAAAAGTCAGCTGAATGTTGTCTGCTGCCATCCAGCTTTCTCTGAGCACTGTCAGCTCTGTGGCAGGGGTGATGTGGAACTTCAGAAGGAAGCAGTGTGCTGGGCAGATGCTGCAGCTGCCTGCGCTGGTAGGCCCTTACCCTGCCTTATTCCTGTACTTTCCCAGTACTGGAAAACACCAGCTAAGATGGGATTGCAAGAAGCACTGCGGGTCTGCATCACCAGTGATGTGACTTGCTTCAGTCCCTTACTTTCCCTGGAGTGTCTTGTTAGTAGTGCAAGTCCTGCCTGAGACTTGTAAGCTCAAGTTCTCATTCTTGCCATGAGGAGGAGGGAAGTATCCACAGGATGCTGCTGTTCTGGGCTACACCTGGTTGGCCAGGCTGGCACCTGCAATCCTTAACATTCAATGTCTTGTTCTTTTGCTACAAATTGTTTTTTATGGTGCTTTTGTTGTTGCAACAGGAGTTGTCCCTGCTACCGTAGACCAGGAGCAGTGTGTCCTTAGTGCTGGGTTTAGCCCAGGCTGGGCTCCAGCTGCGTGTCCAGCACTGCCCTGCTGTTTGGGTGAGTGCCAGGAGTGAGGATAAGGCCAGGTATCCATGGAGCCGCGGGGTCTCCTTTAGCTGTACTGGTCTATCTGCTCCTCCCCTGGGCTTTCACTGGCCTCCAGGATCACCTCCATCAGCCCCACGTAGTCTCCCTCTGCTAGGGAGATTCCAGAGTCGTTGGGGGATGGACCCTCTGCTCTCCTTGGCTCTTTTGGAGCAGGGGTGTTTGTGCTTCCATTCCCAGTGTCTCTCATGTTCCTGGAAGCCTCTGGATGCTGATCTGGAGCGCTGGCTGCATCTTCCAAACTCAGGCTGCGAGCATCGGGGCCCAGGTTCCCCTTGTGAGACCTTTCTAGTGCTGGAGAGGTCACGGGAGTGAAGGAGAAGCAGAGGGAGGTGCTGCCTCCAGGAGTTTTGTTACTGGGGGTGTGAAAGGTGCTGGAGTGCTCCGAATTGGGAGTGGCTGAGGCTGTGCTTTCCAGGGTTAGCCAGGGTGGGCGTGAGGCTTTGGAGCTCTTCAGACTCTTGAAGCTGCCTTGCTTCTCGTGCTCGGGGGACTCTGCCAGGAAGGGGAATTTTGGGCTGTCGGATGCTGTGGACTGTGCTCCTGGGCTTGCCGTGGTGGCAGCTTCCCTGGAGCTGCTCTTTTCCTCTACCGTCACCACCATGGAGTCAGGACCTTTGCTTCGCTCTGTTGGCCAAACAAAGGTTTCCTTTGCGGCCGAGCCCAGGGAGCTCTGGCTCTTGTCCATGTCGCTGGCCCTGGAAGGGGAGGTGTTGACGACGACATCCCGAAGGGAAGTGGAGCACGCGGCGATGCTGGAGAGTGCCGGCGGCTTCTTGCGCCCTTGGCGTCGGGAAGGGAAAATCATGGGGATGGAGCTGATGGGCGTCTGTGGAGCGCTGTAGAAACCAGGCCTCTCATAAAAGGGGGTGGACATGAAGGCGTCCAACTCTCTCAGTTTTCCTTCTTCGCTGTCCCACTGCTCCTGGGAGTCTCCCCTTGGCTGATTGATGCCGCAAGGACTTCCAGACTTCCCCATGTCTTGGTAGGTATAATGGGAGAAGGGTGATGTGGGATCTCCTCGCCGGCGCAGCAGGTTCATCCGGGAAGAGGACCTGGAGAAGCTCGGGGACTGGACACCCAGGAGGCGGCCCAGGTGTCCCAGTAAGGGAGTGGAGTGGTTGGCCTCCTCGTTCTCTTTAATCTGCTCCAGTGGCTGGAACTCCATCTCTTCCTTCTGCATGCTGGGAAAGGCAAAGCAGGCTGTTATGCAGCCACAGAGGGTGGGGGGTTCTGTTGGAGAGGCTGGCAGCACAGAGAATGGCTGCTGGAAGTGGCTCTTCCTGTATTGCCATTAGCCCCACAAAACAGGGATGCTCATTGTACAGGTGAGTGGGGGACAGAGGTTGGAGTCATCCTTTTCCATGGAGGATGTTGGCTGTTGTGGACGAGCCTAAAAGGATCTCAGCAAGATTGCACAGAGGAAGATTCTACTACTCCCTCTTGCTCCTCAAGTGTGATATCCTGCACGAGACCTGGTCCAGGTGGGTTCTTGTGACTGTGTCCCTGCACTCACCTGATATCAAAAGTGGAGCCCAGGAATGACGGGCGCTTGTACTCAGCGGTGGCTGCGGTGTAGGGTGGCTGGGGGTCGGGCTCATTCCAGTACAAGTCCTTCTCCAGAATGGGTAAATCCTGATGCATCTCATCCACTGCCATGAGGGAGACCTGTGGGGGACAGCGGGAATGTCACACGGAGTGAGCAGCCTTTTGTGTGCTTGTTATCAGGGGATGAAGGAACGTGGGGCTGGAGGAAGCAGTGCAGCACGGAAGTGAGGCAAGTGGCTGGGGTTGCTGTGGTTTCCTGTCACTTGGGTTGTTTCTCACACAGAGATTTGAGTAACTGGAGGGAAAATGATGCTGGAGGAGACAGGAAAACAGCAGGCTCACTAGGACAGGAGGGCTGGAGGTGTAGAGTTACTGCATGGCAAAAAGCAGAGAGGCAGTTTTACATGGACACAGGGTAGGAAAGCTGGGGAGAGGCAGGAGTGATGTGTCATTCAAAGGCAACTGGGGCCTGAAACGAGCTTCCTAGATCCATCCCATGTGCCGGAGCCTGGACTGAAGCTGCAGTTGGTCTCTGTGTGCCAAAATATGTGAAAAGCCCCAAATTCCCTATTGCGGTCTGGGGGGATCTCTCCACCCCATCGTGGGCAGAGGTGTTGCAGGAGAATTTGGTGACTGCACCAAATTTGGAGCAGTCCTGCCTGGGTGTTCCTCTGCAGGGCAGGCTCACCTGGAGGATTTTCCTCCTCTTTACCTGCAGATTCCTGTCGATGAGCCAGTTGGTTTCAAAGTCATCATCATCCTCCCCAAAAGGGTTGATGAGTTGCTCGGCCACCTGCATGTGGAGAGCACATAGTAAAGGTCACCATGGTCATCCCTGCAGGGAGGAGCCAGGCGTGATGTCCCTTGAATTCCAAGGTGTGTTTTTCCTCCCCGAAAGGGATGGGTTAAAAGTGGAGGCATCCTGGTGTCTGGGAGCCGTTGGTACTCACAATAACTGTCCCCTGCTCACACAGCCCTCCTGCAACTGCTGCCCCTCTTTTCCCCAAATTAGTCAGGACTAAAGCTTAGCAAAGGTGGAGCTGGTCTCCAGAATTAGACACTTGGAAAATTAGAAGGTCCTGGCACTTCCCTCAGCTCCTCTTGGCTTCCCTTTGTTGCCCATAGATCAAAAAACATAGCTGGGTTCCTGGTGAGCTCGCACTGGGGAAAAAACCTTGGCTGGATCAGATTCCAGCTCCTGACATATTTTCTTGGACTTACCTTTAACCAGCCAGCGTAGAAGAAGAATTGCAAAAATGTAAAGACAGGCACGAAGAGATCCAGCTCGTGGCCGGGATATGCTTTCTCTGGATCCAGGAATTGCCTTCCGATCAGACAGGCCAGGAAGAAGCTGTAAACAGCCACGGTCACCACCTGGGAAGGATGCCAAGGGACACACCAGAGCAGCGTGAGTTCCCAGCATCTCCCTTCAGTTCCACCCCACACAGCTCTAAAGCCAGACTCGGTAGCCTTTGGGAAGCCTTGGATTCAGTTCTGACAGGCTTTTTGCAGGAGGATGCATTTCCCTGCAGAAAGCTGCAAAATTCCCTTCTTTTCAGCTTTTACGTAGGCTGTGTTTCATTCGGTGCTGTCCCTCGAATGACAGCTGTGTAGGTGTCACAGGACAGTGGCAGAAGCAAGCATGTGACATCCTGGATGGGCTGGAAGCTGTCTCCTGGCTCAGTCCATGCTGGCAGGCTGCTTCCAAATCTGGGAAGGGAACCCTGGCATTGCTATTTGCTCCTTCCTTCCTGCTCCTCACGCTGAGCTTTTTTTCTTATCTGCCTGCCTGGATTTCAGGCTATGCTGAGCTTTGTGATTTTCCCTGTAACCACGGGACTGGAAACTTCCCCTTTCCAAGTTAAAAGTAACCAAGACTCTCATGTGGTCTCTTGATCCAAACCAGGGGGTTCAAAACAGGGATATATTTTCCCAAGGTGTTCCCCATTAACCTCCAGCGCTGCCTGAGCAGCAACAGCTCCCGTTTCACGGTGAAGGGCATCCACGTTATCTGAGCAGCTGGATTGCAGGAGACAAAGGAGTAAGTTGGTGCCAGAGTGTCTGCCTGGGCTGTTAAACAGCACAACCTAGCACCACATGCCTAGCACAACCTTCCTGGGATGTGATTCCTTCAAAGTGGTGCAGGGAATGGGTCTGTGTGTTCCTGTGTTGCATGGATCTGTATGGCACACGCTGGGGTTTGTTACCCCTGGATAGAGGTTGTTTCTGGAGAGGTGGATGTGTCTGAGTTAGGGAAAGGTGGCTGGGCTGGGTGTGTGCTGAGCTACCTGTGGAAGAAGGATGGTGTGTGCAGGTGGGGATGAGGGATTCAAGAGTATCCTACATTTTCCATGTGTGGGTCAGGTATGGGGCACTTCTACAAAGACAGGCTGAGAGTGCTGGGGTTGTTCAGCCTGGAGATGAGAAGGATTTGGGGAGGCTGTGGCCTTCCAGTACCTTAAGGGAGTTTATAGAAAGGAGGTGAGGGATTTTTTATTTAGGCAGGTGGTGACAGGACAAGGGATAATGGTTTTAAACTGATAGAGGGTGGGTTTAGATGGGATATTAGGAAGAAATTCTGTACTAACAGGGTGGTGAGGCCCTGGCACAGGTTTCCCAGAGAAGCTGTGGCTGCTCCATCCCTGGAGGCATCCAAGGCCGGGTTGGATGGGGCTTGAAACAACCTGGGATAGCGGAAGGTGTCCCTGCCCATGGCAGGGGGTGGAATGAGATGAGCTTTAAGGTCTGTTCCAACCCAAATAATTCCAGGATTCTAGTTGTGGGTGTGAGTGGGGATGTGCACAGGCAGTGGTGGAGCAACAGGAGTGGGGATTCCCTTCTCACCTGGGTGTAGACCAGGGGGATGCTGATCCAGTCGTATCCGTAGAGTCGCCCGCACTGGCTGCGCAAGGTGTTGAGCTCCTGCCGTGGGGAAAAGGGCCTGTCAGGGTAACTTCCCATCTCCTTGCTGGGCACGCTGAGCCTCTCTGGCACCACTGTCCTTCATTGCTGCAGCCCTTTTCCTCCTGCTTACACCTCCTCTGGAAGGGGGGCTCAGCCCGGTAGTCCTGCTCCTGTAGTGCCCAGCCTCATCCTTGGAGGAATTCCCTGCTGCCGGGGTGTCCCCACCTGTGCCCAAGATCCCTTTCTAGCTCACTTCACAGCAGAGTTTCTCCTCAAAAAATGAGCAGCCAACAGGTTAGGCAAAGAATGCCCTCAGGAGCATCCATTTCTCTCTCCTGTCTATAGATAAACATCCCAGAGGGAGATCTCTCTCTCTGGGCTGATGAATCCCATTCCAGGCAACAAACCGTGTGACTTTCTCTGCACATGAATACCAAGAAGGATGAGCTGCTCCAGAGCCTTTTTCTGTGCAGCTGGGCAGGGATTGTTGCCAGGTCTTGCCTGTGGAGCGTGGCCCGTTGCCCAAGACTATCTCAGAGTTTTTAATAGCAAAGTTTTCCACAGGACCTCAGTTGTTGAGGATGTTTTTGACCTCTCCTGGTCTCTTCCAGATGTGGCTTTCCATCTGGATCCTAGAGACCTCCACTGGTATTGGCTGCCCTGGATTGTGTTAAGGCTGATCAAGGACCCGCTACACGGGTGTCTCCCATTCCCCAGGATCTCCAACAGTTTCCTGTCACCTCTGTCACTCACATTCAGGATGCCTTGGAGCAGGACACTGTCCCGAATCCTCCCGTCATTCCTTGCCTTCACAGCCAGGTTGGAGAACCAGACGCACGGGATCCAAAACTTGTTGTGGGGGGAGTTCAAGCTCTCAAACTTCTTGTGCTCTTCTGGTGTCATGAGGCCTGGGTGGGAGAGAGCAATGGGAGAGGGGTGGACATAGAGGGCAGGAAGGAGCTGATCCAGTCCAAAAGGAAAACAGTTGAATCTCAGGCAATTGCCTTAGCTTTCCTTAAATATCACAGGAAAGACTCAGAACTGTGGGAGATATGCAGAAGGAGAACAAGTCTCCTTCTTAAAACATCAAGTCATAGAGGTGGGATTTATGGGGTTTCAGTTTGGATGTCTGCAGCACATCAGGTCACAGTCAGCAGGGGGTTAAAGCACTGCTGAGGGTGCAACTGCCTGGTGACACTTGTTGAGAACGGGATAATTTGTGTTCCTGAAGTCCCCTTTTTTTTTTTTTTTTTTTTAATTTTAGGAGGCCAACATTGTCCCATCTCTCTGGATTGCCAAGGGAACCCAGACACTGGGAAATGCTGCATCTTGAGAAGCGCCTCCCAAGAGGATTCAGGGAGCCCAGTTAAGGTCAGAGATGTGACGCTCCAATTCCCACCTGCCCAGCAGGAAGACTGTCGCCCTGAGGGAGCAGCGCTACCCCATCTCCAGAGAGCCTTTCCCAAGGCTCTGTGCCCGGAAAGGAGCAGCAGGGAGCGGGGCTGACCTGCCCTCACGACGTGCTCCATGCTGGGGAAGCGCTTGTAGACGGCGGTGCTGACGGAGCGCAGGATCAGCACGCTGACCAGGTTGCTGTAGCGCATCAGGGTGCGGCGCAGGAGCCTCCCGTACTCATCCTCCCCATCCACGTTGCAGGACACCAGGTTCATGATCCGGTCTGGCCATGGGATGCTCTCGTACTGGGCCCACCAGCGGGACACCACCAGGGCCACGTAGAAACCTAGAGGGGAGCTGAGCGAGTCAGGCATCTGACAAGAGCTTCCCACGGGGATGGGTGCAGGAATGCCTGGAGGGGAATTCAGACCTCCATGCTGAAAAGAGTCTGGCTTTCATTGTTGTTTCATGGTTTTAGATTGGAAAGGACTTTAAAGATCATTTTGTTCCAACACTCTGCTGTGGATAGAGACACCTTCCACTAGACCAGGTTGCTCAGAGCTTCGTCCAGCCTGGCCTTGAAAACTTCCAGGGATGAGGCAGCCACAAGTGCCCTGGGTATGTTTGGTGCCACTTGGAGCCTGCCCTCCTGGCACCCAGAGCATGCAGTGCCAGCTGTGTGCTGGGGAACATTCAGCAGTGACATGAAAGGATGTATCCCACTTGAGGAGTTTTGTAAAGGCAGAGGAAAGGATCTGCTCACCCTAACCCCAAATCCTGCCTGCAGAGCTCTACCAAACCAGGGAGAAGAGAGGCTGTCCCACTCCTCTCCCTGTGTTGTCCCAGCCAGCTCCTTACCCAGCACGAAGGACACAGGGATTAGCTCGGCGTAGCTGTTGCAGTACAGCGCCAGCTTCTCGAACATCAGCCTTTGGCTCTCGCTCAGGATCAGCCTAAAAGGGACAAACAGAAGCAGTTCTCTCTCTCCCTTTTCCTGCCTTCTCTTCCTTCCCGTGAACAGAGTCTGGCAAGTGCCCAATCATGTGTTTCTCCTTGCCCTGCTCCAGGACAGCTGTGCTGCTGTCAGGATGTGAAGGTGCTCACCTGTAGACAAGGCTGATGGTGAAGTAGAGCGAGATGAAGATCAGGAACTCGGAGTAGAGCAGTTTGTAGATGCTCCCTTTCCATTGGAGCAGGAGCTGGGAGAAGGTGCCCAGGCGGGCATCAGCCACGCGGTTGGTGTAGGTCACTGTCATCACAGCTCCTGTGCACACACAGGAGGAGCAGGGCTTGGAGCTCAAACAGGAGGGGGACACAGGGACACCCCAAGTGTCCCCCCGAGCAAGATGGAAAGAAAGGAGGAAAGGAGCTGAGAGCAAAAGCCAGGTAAGATGAAGTCAGTGGCACAGAGAAGCAGGAGGAAATTGATGGTAACAATTAATTTGATGAGTTTGCCATCTTTTCCCCATCCTTGAGCTTCACCAGAGCTGGTTACAGTGATCAAGAATGTATTTTTTGGTGGATCTCTTAATTTCTAGTGTTTTTTCTCAGCATTCAAGTGGGGCTGGCTGGTTGGAGAGGACAGAGCCCATGTGCCACTCCCTTCCCCAAAACACTGATGTAAGATTATTCTCAGGGTCACAAACTCCAAAGTTGCCTATTTCAGTAACTTTCTTAATATAGTTTTTGTTCCAAATATGTAAATCTACTTGTTAGGAAGCATCTTCCTGGAATGCTACTGGGAAAAAAAAAAACCAACCCAGAAAAAAACTCCCACTTTCAAAAGAAAGGAAAATCCCCAGAAAGATTTCTTGGGACTGATCCAGATGAAGGCATCCCAACAAGTAGAACTGTCTGGACTCTGCTGGTCTTAGTCCTCCAGGCAGAACAGCCTTCCCTGTTGGAGATCTGCAGGATGGAGTTTGGCCAGGCTCACAGAGCCCAAATTCCAGCAGCTTCTCCTCCCCACTCCTTCAACCATATGTTGCACAATAAATCACAGGGGATGAAAAAAGGCAGTCAGGCTCCTGAAAGGCTCCCCAGACATGCAGCATCCCTACTGCACTTGGATAAATAATTCCTTACAATCAATTAATAATCAGACCCATATTTGTATAAACCTGAATTTGTGGGGAAAAAAAAAGAAACCAAAACAATATAGCAGTGTTATCCATGCCAGGCAGATCAGGCAGATTGGTGAATGATCCCTTGGGTTAGTTTCACATTGGATAATAATTATTTCTATTAGTATTCTTAAATCCTAACATATCACCAGGGTGTTGCACAGGCATTGCTATTTAACAGATATGACATTTTTAATAATGTTAATGATTGTGGGGCCTTGGGCTCTTCCCTAAGTGATGGAGTTGAAGGAGCACTCCAAGGGATACTTCACACTCTACAGCAGCTGAAGCCAGGTAAGTCTGGGCTCATTTTCCTCATTTAAGCATCTTGGTGAAAGACCTACATTTAGGTGGGGACAACTCGGGTCCCAGTGAGCTGCTGCTGTGAAGTAAACCAGCAAAGTCTGGATTTTTAGCTATTTTAACCAAACAGCATCTTTGTCCTGGCTTTGGCTTTTGGTGCTGCTCCTCCTTTGGGTTTCTCTGTCGTAACTCAGGTCCCCAAGTCCCCTCTTGAGGGGTGACATGGAGGAGCAGAGCTGTCCCTGTCCCCAGCTGCACAAACGCACGTTTCACTAAATCCTCGTGTGGGTTCCATATGGCTTTCTGAGCACAGGACTTGCAAGAGTGGCTTTTAACTGCCCCACAGGCTGCACAGGAGAGAAATGCATGCCCAAAACCCCATACATTTTTGGGGCCTCTTACACAAAGCTGCCTCTTTTTTCTGGGCTTTGGGACTCGAAAGCACTCAGGGAGAATCTTCGTTGCGTAATTCAAATACAGATTCACGTTTTTACCAAAGAAGGAAAACTCCAGCTCCTGTCCATGTAAATAATGGATGTTGCCCCCCTCTACGCTGCTCTGCTCCCGCATGGGATATGGGGCTCTTCCCAGTGCTTTTCTCTCCAGCCCCGAATGGTTAAGGCACTTCCCTGCCCACCTGCCAGCCTGTGCTGGCTTGCCCTGGGATGTCACTGGGCAGCTGGCACGTTCCGTTTGGGGCTGAGGTCCGTGGTGGGAGGTGACTCAGCGGCACACCGGAGCCGGGATGGGGAGGAAGATCCCACCCAGGGAGCTGCTGCCTGCCACTGCCTGCATCCCCCTGCTCATCCCTCCGGACTAAACATCGCACTTGGAAGTTGACGGGCACTTCTCAGACTGTGGGAACCCACAACAACCAAGATTCTGGGACATCAGATGTATCACCCACTGCAAACAGACACGAGCAGGTATCGTGAAGACGGACAGCAAGCAGACAGAGCGAGCAGAGGGATGGAGCCAGAGGAGGTCGCGGATAGGCAGGAAGATGGATCCCTTAAGGAGAGAGTTCTCCTCCTCCTGCTATTAGGAGGACCAGATACTCACAGTCATGGGCTCCTGAGCCGCGCTGGAGGCTGGGGAGGTTTGGTCCCGCACGTGTCCTCGCTGGGTCCTTTGTGGCCCAGGCCACCGCCCGCCTCCTCGTGCCCCCTTGGCTCATGGGAGGATTGGACCTGCCCCACACGGTGTGCTAAGGAGCCTGAGACCCACTTGGGAGCTGCAGCCGGTCACTTGATGCCGTAATCCCTGCTCATTACAAAAGAGACTCTGTTGTCTTTTGCCCTGTTCCCTCCTAATCTTCTGAGTAAGCCCTGCGTGTTTATAGAGGCGGCTGTGGGAGGGGGAGGCAGGGCTGGCTGCTCCGCTGCTGCTAACTCCTGGCACAGCCATAGCGACTGCCAGGAGAGAGGCATTTTCCTCTAATTCTTTCCTGTTTGGTCCCTCTCTCCGTGTCACAATCTTACAGGAACCCCAGGAGATTATGTGGGGCTGGAATTTTCCACAAAGGCTGTAAAACACGGCACGCTCGGGGACTGCCCTCTCTTCCCTCGGTCAGTGAAGCACCTGGTCCATGCTCTGCTATGCTCTCCCCTGTCATTCCCCACTGTCCCTGGAGGAGTTTGCCACCTCTTCCAGCTGTTGTTTAGATGCTGGGGACTTCCACTCTGCCACTGGCTCACAAGATTCTTTCCATGTTCCACTTTCTTTTCCCCTTGCTTCTCCAGCATGGCTTGAGAGCTGCCACTGTGCTTCCTTGCATGACATCCTGGGAAACATTGGTCCTTGCCTTTGCCCTCAAACTTTCATCAAGCCGGAGAACTCCTTTCCTGTGTCTCTCCAGGGTCCTCAGTCCCTTTTCTGCTCCCAAGCCATCCCTCCCAGTTGTGACCATCCTTCTCTTCCACCACCTCCTTGATCCCTCCTGTCAGGTCTTTAGGATGTTCCCCTTCCATGAGGCTGTGGATCAAAATCTTTTCTTACTGAACTGGTCTTCCATCGTTTAAGCAGCTGTGGGACACTGGAGAGGGAGCACAGATCTGATCCCTGCAGGTAAGAGCAGCTGGAGGCCCAACTTTTTGGGTAATAACCAACTTTTTCTCATGTTGGTTGTGTCTGACACTTGTTTAACATCAGCATTTGGGATCAATTTGTCCCAACTGTCATTTTCTCCTTCCTGTGGCTGATCCTGGACAAGGGGAGGGTATTGTTTGACTGTTCCTCTGGGGCAGGTGCTGCCTGGCATCTGTCGGTGGGATTTCCAGTGCAGTCCTGGCAATTGCCACCAGTGGCGGGGAGATCATAGTTTAAAACAAGGGATTCAGTGCTCTGTGAAGGGGAGTTGAGAGCAGGGGGACCCTCTCTGAAGGTAGTGTGGACCACTTCCAGGGAAGAAATTGGTGGACAGGCAGGTTGAGAGAGATCTTGAGGATCTCAGCGTCTGAACCCTCATCCCCACACGTGACAGGGTGAAAAAATGTTTCAGGTGAGGCATTTGCTGGAGCTGTTGGAGTGGTTCGGGTGCTCCTGGGGACATGGAACAACAACCCCCGAGTGTCCTGCTGTTTGTGGAAGGATGTGCTGGCATCTGGGGGCCTCTGCTGCCCTCCTCTGAGAGCAGCTCTGCTGGCAGCCCTTGTGCTTCACAGCTGCCCTTGGGACAGCAGGAAATATGTGTGGAATTTAATACGAAAGTAAATAATTCAGGGGCTACCGGTGTGGCAGGGCTGCTTGGATCTCTTTCCACATCCCCTGTGGCCTCAGACCTTGAAGAAGACACTGGTCTGAAAGCCTGCCTTGCTCAGGACGTGGTGATATCCATCCTCAGCCTCACAGCCCTGGAATCATCCTTGTTTTCTCCGTGTTGAAGATGCAGAGATGTAATTGCTGTGCTGGGAATTGAATCCCTGTTTTGGGAATGCCAAAGGGCTGCTCTCGATGCTGAGTTAGCAGCAGCTGGCTGGGAAAGGCACAGTGCCTTCCTTGCTGTCTCCCAGAGAAGAGTTTTTTGGGACAGTGGGTCCCAAAGCTTGGTGAAATCCCTTTTCCTTCTCCAGTTTCAGTGCTGGGATAGACACAGAGGCAGCTGGCATCCGGGGGGTCTCGCAAAAGGACTTTCTTCCCTGTAATCCGATGTAATTTTTAAAAAATGAAGTGGGAAGTGACTGGGGAGATGCTGCTTTTCATGGACAGGATTTACTTGGAGGTTTGAGCTGACCAGGAGTATTTGAAGAGGATGCAGTGACCCTGCCATGCTTTTGTGAGGACCCCCAGGCTTGTTCCCCTTATGCTGCAGAATTCCTCGCTAATTCTGTGCCGTCCTGGGCTGCCCTGGGAGCTGAGAGTGCCTGTCCTGTGCCAAGCTCTGCATCTCCCTGCGGATCCAAGTGCCAGATCTGATCCCTTGCAGTTTATTTTTAGGGCCTTTGAGGGTGACAGATCTCTCCCTTTTCCTCTGATGTTGCACAGTTCAGTTTGCACAGACATGAAAATGAGAGAAGGGTCCTTAGCAAGGTCCCTCTTCCTTGCCTTAGGAATCGTGGTGGGGATTAGGTTCCAAAGGGAGGATCAAAAGTGCTAGTGTTGGAAATCAGAGATCTTAGACCCAGAGATCCCAGAGGAGCCTTGCTGCAGCCCTTGCAGCCAGCTGAGCAAACATGTGGCACAGCCAAGGAGCTAGCCAGGAGGGGGTGGATGGAGCCTGGAGTTATAGGCCATTTGTTTTCATTCTCCTTTTCATGGCAATAACATCCGGTTTGGGTTTGCTGGGTAAAGGCTGTTAGAAGGTCAGATCCTGCTTTCCAAGCTCAAAGATAATCCCTGTTCCTTCTTCCCTTCCCAGCCTGTGTCTGGCTTTTTTCTTTTTCCTTCTCTTTCCCTTTTTCTTTTTTTATTTTTCTTCTTTTCTCTCTCCTTCCTTTCCCCTTTCTTTTCCCTTTTCCCATCCCCTTTTATTTCTTGTCATTTCCCTTTCTTTCATTTCCCCTTCCCTTTCCCATGTCCTTTTCCCTTTCTCTCCTGGGAAGAAGAGGGGAGCACATGCCACTCTGCCCTTATGACAGGTTACTTCTGCACATGGCTGGGATTCAGCATCTCCAGCACATCCCCTCTTAAAGCTTCCTGTCTGCACTATCAGTTCTCATCCTTCCTGCCTTTGCTGGCTCCTGGAAGTAGTTCTACCTTCCTAATCTGAGGACCCTCCGTGCCTGCCAGCCAAGCCTTGGGAGTTAATCATTACAAAGGCTAATTACTTCTGGTGCTGCCTTGCAGAGCTGAAGATCTTTCCCCTCCTCCCCAAAAGTTCCCTGAAGATAGCAAAGGTTACAGCCAGCGACACAAACCTCCTGGACACTCTGTTCCCAGACCTCAGAGCATGGGCTTGGCCCGTGCTGCCCCTGTGGATCCTGGCCATGAGGCAGGGCAGGGCTGGAGGTGACACAGACACCCAGGACATGCTGGGACAGAGAATTGCTCCCTGTGTGGTATCCACAGTGGTGTCCTGCAGTGGACACGAGGATCACCATGGCTGACTCTTCTGCCTTGGGTGTTGGGTCTGTCCCTGAGGCAGAGGATGGACAAGCTGAGAGCAGGGAGGGAGCTGCCCCTGTGTGCGAAGGCTCCAAGGGAATACGGCTGCCTGGAGGGAAGCCCAGGGCAATGGCAAGGTAGGATGGGATGGGAAGTCCTCTGAGGGTGGCCTGCAAGGGCAAGGGCAGTATTTGGTTCAATGGAGACACTGTCCGTAAAATTTCAGTGCTGTCAATCCCAGAGGTGGTTCTGGGATCTGCTGTGGGACTGGGGTAACAGCAGGAGCGCTTTGCCTGTTTTGTTCCCAGCCCAGTGCTCTCCTTGAATGCCTAGTTTAAAAACCCTGGATAATCAGTGACCTTTCTCCCCCTAGCCATACTTCTCCCATCCCTTCACCTTCCTGCATATTATCACTTCGTTTACATCTCAGGTTTCCCCTCTGTATTGGTTTTGTGTGGCACGGTTTTGCTAGCAGGGGGGTTACAGGGAAGCAGAGATCCACCTGCAGCCCATGGAGGAGCCCACACTGGAGCGGGGCGATGCCCGAAGGAGGCTATGAGCCACAGGAAGCTTGTGCTGGAGTAGCATCCTGGAAGGACCTGGTGGAGAGAAGAGACCACGCTGGAGCAGCCTGTTCCGGAGGGACTGCCGTCCATGAAGAAACTCCTATTGGAGAAGTTCATGGAGGAGTGTATTCCATGGAAGGAAGCTCACGCTGGAACAGAGGAAGAGTGTGAGGAATCCTCCTCCTGCCGAGGAAGGACCATCAGAGACAGCGTGGATGACCCGACCGCAGCCCCCATTCCCCATCCCGCTATCGGGAACGAGGCGGAGGAAACCAGGAGCGATTCTTGAACGAACGGCGGAGTGGAGACGCGGTTGTTCAACATTTACTTGTTCCTCCTCATTGCCCCGCGGTGAGCTGATGGGTGACAAACCACGCTGATTCCCGGACTCGAGCCTGCTCTGCCCGTGCCGGTCTTCACCGAGTGACCCCTCCGAGGCCCCGGCGGCGCTCAGGGCGCAGCCGCGCCGGCATCACGTGGGCGGCGGGGCTGCGGCTCCTCGGGCTCGGCGCCGGCTCCTCCGGGCACGGATCCGGGGCTGAGTCCTTCGGCAGCGGATCTGGCTCTGGGTCCTCCGGGCACGGCTCCGGCTGCGGCTCCGGTTCTGGCTCCGGCTCGTCTGGGCACGGCTCCGGCTGCCGCTACTCCGGGTCCGGCTCGTCCGGGCACGGCTCCCGCTCTGGTTGCGGCTTCTCCAGGCACGTCTCCGGCTCCCGGTCCGGCTTCTTCTCCGGGCACAGCTCCGGTTCCCGCTCCGGCTTCTCCTCCAGGCACGGCTCCCGCTCCCGGTCCGTCTCCCCCGGGCATGGGGACGGCGGCGGGCGCGCCTCCGCCGTGAGCAGCAGCAGCGGGACCCAGCGATGTTGCGGGGGTAGGTGCGGGTCTGGACAGGGAAGGAGTGGCGTCCGTGTCCCGGGGCTCTGTGTCTCCGTAGAAGCCTGGAATGGTTTGAGTTGGAAGGGATCTTAAAGTTCGTCTTGTCCTGCCATAGGCAGGGACACCTTCCACTAGTCCAGGTCGCTCCAAGCTTCATACGACCTGGCTTGGACACTTCCAGGGATGGGATAGCCACATCTCTGGGAAATGCATTCCACCATTCTCACAGGGAAAAAAATGTGTGGAAGCCAAGTAAGGAGACAAAATAAGGAGG
Source organism: Atrichornis clamosus (assembly GCA_013400975.1). Lineage (NCBI taxonomy): Eukaryota > Metazoa > Chordata > Aves > Passeriformes > Menuridae > Atrichornis > Atrichornis clamosus. The sequence continues at coordinate 35,173 of WBMZ01003523.1, read as the reverse complement.
CGCTGTGGCCACCAGCACGCCCAGACGTAGGACTTCGGGGGTCATTGCTGAGGCAAAGACAAGAAACACGAGTTGTGTGTTCTGCTGTAATATGATAACATAACAATATAATAAACCACCACCAGATGCCTTGCCAAAGCCTTTGAGGGATGATGCTGGGCACCCCCAGGGTGGTGAGTGGCTCCAGACCGATGCCAGTCTGTGATGGTGCAGCTCAGGCATCCGTCCTGGTGGGGATGGAAAAGTCAGGCCCTCTTCCCAAACCTCCGGGTAAGAGTTTAACCGGGAGAGAGCCAGAGGCCACTTGTGCGGGAAATAACCCTGTCGGATCAGCACTGCAGGAAACATGTGGGGCCCGCTGGAAAAAGTGCAGATCCTGCACATTTTTTTGCTTTTTCTACAGAAACCAACTTTAGAAGGTTGTGGGGTGTTGAGGATTTCTTTTTTTTTATTGTGTAGGTTTGCATTTCTTGTGTGGGTGCGTGACTTTAAGGATATGATCCATTTTTCCTAGAAAAGACAGCTGCCAGTCAGCGAGAGAGAGGGAGTGTTTGTGGTGGTCTCTTGGTCTCTGAGTGCTGGATTTCAAAGCCCCACCTGGACACTGGGCAGAATCCAGCATAGCCAAGGCTTCCATAGGGATTCTGTTTGCACAGAGTGGAGAATGAGCTATTCCATCAGAGATGATTTTCCAGGATATGTTTTTGGCATTGCAGAGTGTGGGTGGGACTGTTTAATTCCTCCATATCCTCCAGTTTTCTTCTGTAGTGTGTGGAAATACACTGAAATATCTGTCTCCCAAGGCAACTTTCAGCTGAGAATTTGAGAGTCATAAAGAAACAACTTTGGTTTTTACTTCCCGTGGGTTAGATTGAGTGTATTTGTATCAGTAGTCTGGTGAAATGTCCCATTTCCTTGCTGCTTCTGTTATTTATTTTTTTACCCTATGTGCTCCAATTTTCTTGCTCTTTTTTGGTGTGATTTCTTCTGAGGGTTCAGAGAGTTTTCTACGTGTGCTTTTCCACATGCTTTCCTGTGGTACCTGAGCTGATTTAGCTGGGAGCTGCTGCTGCTTCTCTATTTGGGAGATGACTGTGGAGAGCTGTTGCTCATGAACAGCTTTGGGGGGGACAAAAAGGGGGAAATTAGATTGGAAAAGGTGATAGGACACTCTGGGACTGACAAGATAAGCCCAGCCCGTGCTCTGTTGTGTGGAATTGGAGTGAGGGGGAAGAGTGTGGCCTGGCTGGAATTCAGGAGAGGAAAACACAGAGATTGGGCAAAAGGAAGAGGAAAAAGTGAACCTAAGCAAAAAGAGGTGATGACTGCTCTGCAGGAGAAGGTGCTGGGCGAGGGGCGGTGGTCATGGGGAGCGTGGGAGGAGGTGCACAAAGAGAAGGGCTCGCCAGGGCTTGTGAGCCAGAGATAAGCAGCAGCAGGTTAATCTGCAGGGCAGTGTCTGTGTCTGGGCAGGATAGAAAGCTTCCACGTGGATAAGGCTTGGACATGCTCCTGCTGCCTTCCAATGGAGAGTGATTCCATGAGGAGAGTTCAGTGAGGAGGAGGAAAGGTGCATGCACGGTGACAGCAGTGCCATGTCATGCAGGCACTCAAATGATATTTTCTTCCCCTAAAACCTCTCCCAGATTAACACTGCATCTGTGTTAATCTGGGAGTTGGCAAAGCCCTGCTGAGCACTGGGGAGCAATGTCCTGGGTGACTCTCTTGGTTTCTTACTGGTACATCTCTACTTGCTGGCCACTGAAATTAAGAACTAGGGCTTCAACCCAGCTCAGGGAAAACACACTGGTTTATACAGCTCTGTGGAGGATTTTGGTGGGAAATAGGTGGGAAAATAGGTTAAAAATAGTTCTTTTCACTCTGAAGCAGGTGCAGGGGGTAGAGGAAGGCTGGGTTGGCAGCAGAGGGGATTGGGATCTGTATATTAGGAATGGGAAGGCTGTATTCCTTTTTTTGCTACTTTCTTTCAGTAGGGAAGCAGTGTCTGAACTTAGGTCTACTGGGTGCATCCTGGAGTCCTAAAAATCCAGCTGCAGTGTGTTTCTCTTGGACAGCAGGTGAGAATGGGATTCCTGGAGTAGCTGTCTTTAGTTCTCCTGCCTTATCCTGAGTTAATAGGGACACCATGCCAAAAGGGTGAAGCACGTCCATAGGGATGCAGGGCAAAGGAACTGGTGCTGCCCAAATTCTCCTCTGTGGCCCTGCCTGCCTTGCTCCATTGCCTGTGCCTGGACGTGTTGGAGGAAAGCTCTGGATTTTCAGTACATTTTACCTGTGCTGTCACCCCACAGCCAGGTCAGTTTTGAGGAAGAGAGTCAGAATCCACCCGCTGTGGGACACTGGAAGCCCCTGATGCCATCCAAAGGTGACAAGGAGGAGCCAGAGACTGGATGCCAGGATGCTGGCGGTGTGGATGAGCCCCAATCCACGGAGCAGCTCAACGTGTCCCGGCTGCGCAGCTCCTCAGTGGAGATCCGGGAAAAGGGCTCTGAGTTCCTGAAGGATGAGCTGCACAAAGCACAGAAGGTAAGGCCCAGGGTTTGTGGGAACTCCTGGGGATGGTGGCATGGATTGGAGCAGGGGGGCTTTTCCTAGAGGTGGTCTGGGAGTCTGAAGCAGGCAGGAGAGGAGAGAGACTGAGTTGAGGTGGCCATAAAGTGGGAGGAATGGTTGCGATTGACAGGCTGGGACAGGTCATCAACACTCGTGTCCCTCTCCATTTCCTCCACAGGAGCTGAAGCTCAAGGACAAAGAATGTGAGAGATTGTCAAAAGTCAGGGAACAACTGGAGCAGGAACTGGAGGAGTTAACAGCCAGCCTGTTTGAGGTACCACCCTCTTCCTTTTCTCATAATTTCTTAAGCTAAGCTTGCATCCAGCTCCTTTAAGACAGGCTTTCCTTGGACTTCCAGCCATCTCCTCCCACAATTTCCTCCTGTCCCCTGTTGTCCTATCCCACTTGGAGAAGCAGAGCTGGGCAGTGCTGCAGGCAGAGCCTCAGAGCAGGCTCCTGGGAGACTACCTGGATTTCTCCCCCCTTCTAGCAGCTGTGGGGTGGCATAAAGACCACAGTAGTTATGGTGGCAAAAGCAGATGTGGGAATGTCTGGAGCTGGAGCCAAGCACAGCTCCCTGTCCTTCTCCCTGTCCCTGTCCGTGCCTGCTCTGTAGTCTTAGCAGCTGCTGTTTAATAGAGATGCTTCCCTGGCTCCTCTCAGCCCTTGCTGGGGGTGGGAACATGATGGATATCCTCATCCACTCTGCTCCAATGAGTGTCCAGAAGGCCTGTTAGTTGGTTGTTTTGTTTTTTTTTTTTTTGTGATGTGATTCTTGCCAAGCTCTATCCTGGCAAAATCCCATTTACCAGCAGCTCTAATGTCTGGATCTGTCTGGGTAGTGAGGAAAGCCAGGGCCTATCTGTACCTTTGAAACACAGGGCTGTGAGAGCCAAGGGAGCCCCTCCTGAAAATGTGGCTCTCTGAGCACAGGGTGATCTTGGAGATCAGATAACCAGGGGGTGTCCCCTTCCTTTGGTGGCCTTGGCCAGATGCTGCGTTCAGACAGCACTGCAGGGAGCTGGGATTCATCCCACTCCCCTCTTCCTGTGGCAGAAGGTTCCAAGCCAGTTGCCACCGTTTGGCGCCCCCACCTGAGCTCCAGCGCCTGCCGTGTCACGGCCGTGCCTGGAGCAGTGGGGAGCAAGGGAAGTGGGAGCAAAGTGCAATAGCAAGGCAGGCAGGAGCAGTGCCCTCCCCAAAATGTGGAGCAGCGAGTCTGGATCAGGATCAGAGCCGCAGGCAGCAGCCAGGGGCAGGAATCAGTTCAGGGATCACCCAGCAAGGCTGCAGTGGCTGCAGGTCAGGCCAGGAAGCTGAGGTGAGGTCAGAGCCACAGAGGTGTCGGAATAGGGGCAGACACAGCTGGGGTGTGGCACAGTGGGTTTCCAATGTTAAAACAATTCCCAGGGGCATGGAGGGGCAGGTCCTTGCTTCTGGCATTCTTCTCAGCAGCCCCTGTCAGCGAGAGATGACTTTGGCCAGCTAAACCCAAACTTAGCCAGGTACACGCCTAGCAGGGCGGCGCGCTCCAGGCTCTGGCACTGGGAGCCTTCTCTGGGAAATTCTGAGGGAAAGTTCTGCACAACTGATGGAACAAACCTGCTGGATGTGGCAGGGATGTCTTTCTCCTTGCCTGGAGCGCGTGATATGGCAGATCTGTGACCTGCCTTGTTGGCTGGGGTGCAAGAGGTGGATTAAAACTCTCTCTGGTGCAGGAGGCCCACAAGATGGTGAGAGAAGCCAACACTAAACAGGCTGCGGCAGAGAAACAGCTGAGGGAGGCCCGAGGCAAGGTGAGAACTTGTCTCTGGGACTTCATTTTGGGGTTTGATGTGGTGGCAGCCCAACCCAGCCTGGCCACAGGACTGTGTGTTGGCTGGAGGGGAGTAAAACACAGTTTAATGTCTCTGAGATGCTGTGTTTGCTGTGGTCCCTTTCCAACAGACACTGAGTGAGGGGGAAAAGGTATCCTTGCAGTCTGGTGCTTATCCATCTCCTCTTTGGGAAATGAGTGCTGGGGAAACCACCGAGAAATAAGCTGTTTAATTGTCATGGCTGTGGGGATGGATAGAGCAGGGATCCGGGGAGCTGGAATTTCCTGACACGGCTGCACCACAGCTGTGCTCAACTGGCTCCATCTTGAGGAGAGAGAGAAATTTCTTTGGGATATTTGGTTCTGAAAAGAGCCTGGGGCAGAATGTGCTGATGGAGGGAGCTGCCTCGCAAACAGCTGCTGTTAGTTTAAAATTCTGGATGATGGTGGGCACGGGGAGGATGGGGAGAGGCTTCATGGCTGGGCTTGTAGCTGGTGTTCTGTGGTTTTGGTGCTTGATGGGGTGCAGCAAACTGGAGCCCAGCAGGTGCCGAGGGTGACTGTGCCTTGTGTCCCCAGATTGACATGCTGCAGGCAGAGGTGACAGCCCTCAAGACGCTGGTGATCACATCCACACCGTCCTCCCCGAACCGGGAGCTGCACCCTCAGCTCCAGAGCCCTTCCAAAGCTGGCTTCAGGAAGGGCCACGGGCGGAACAAAAGCACCAGCAGTGCCATGGTGTCGGCTGCCAGCCAGAACGTGGCTCCAGAGCCTGTCAGTCGGGAGTGCAAAGAGGTGGGTGAGGGTCACTCCCTGCCTGGGCCTCGGAGCCGGCACCGCGCTCTGGGAGCTCTGGGCTTGGGCTTCCCACAGAGCTTCTGTGGTCTCTCTCAGCAGCTGTTTGTGCCTTGTTCCCTAAATTTGTGCTGAGGCAGGCTCTGGAGGGTTTCCTTTTGAGGGGATTTCCTCTTTGGAGGCTGTGTCAGGACAGCAACTGGAGGAAGCAGTTGAGGGATCCCTGAGGGCAGATCCAAGAGGTGCTAGTGGATGTCCAGGAGCCTTGGCAGATGAGTCTACAGGTGGTTCTGGCATGATTTGGGGGTATTTCTTCTTTTTGGACACCAGGACACCTCTATAACCTGGTAGCCTCTGTCACTTGTCCAGTGTTCTTGGGCATGGCACTGTTCTTCCTCTTCTTTGCAGAGTATGTATTTAATTATATTTCATTCCTTCCTCCCTGGAAGGAACTGGACAGAGAAGCATCCAAAGCATTGGGAATATCCAGATAGCCTTGGGTTTCAAATTTCAGGGCTCAGCTTCCAGAGTGCCTAATAATGCTATGTATCAAGGATGGGGCAGGGTTTTTCTCTCTCAGATTCCTTACTGGCCTATGTGAAAGGTGATGAAAGGGAATCTGGCATTTGGGAGTTCGTGCTCTATGGAAAAGATGTGTCCCATCTTAAACTGGGCCTAAAAATGGCAATTTCTGTTCCCTTTTTGCATCTCAAGCTGAAGTCTAAAGGTGTGGCTTGTGGCCCTGAGGTGCCTTGAGGACTATGCTCAGTTCCTGGAGGGGAGGACTTGAGCCTTTCTCTGTATCTCACGTTTTTTACTTCCCTCCTTGCCTGTCTCTAAACCTTTTCCTTCACTGTCTATCTCTTCCTCTGCCCTCCAAGTCTGGCTTCCCTGCTCTCCTATCCCTGCTCCTTTGTATCCTTCCTGGGAAGGCTATCCACATCACCTATGAGCCAGGCTGGCAGGCCTTGGGAGCAGATGCTTCCTCCTCCTCCTCACGGCAGGTAACCAACCTCTGGGAACGGGTGGGACCTACCTGCCTCTCGCACTTTCAGCCTTTCAGTTCTTTTCATGCTAACCTCCATCTTTTTTTTTTTTTTTAATTTTATTTCGTTTTTCTCCATTTGTTTTTCCATCTTGTGTCTCTGAAGCTGTTCCTGATCCCAGGTGAGCAGCCTCCATGGCACAGAGGTTGTGTGCTGAAATCCAGGCTTTTCCAGCTGTATTCACTCATATTCTTTGCGTTTCTCAGTTTGGTTTTATTTTTGCTATTCAGCAGCTTTAACAGAATTTTCTGGGCTTGTATTTTTAGCCCTGTCAGTCAGATTGGTGATTTGGCTAATAATCCATCTGGGAATGAAATGCCAGGTGCCAGAGAGTCTCCCCATTGCCACTGAGCTGCTCCCACCATTCCTGCCATGGGCTGAGCGAGCACTTGGTCTGCTCAGTGGCTGTGTGGTGGCTTTCCTGCAGCACAGCAGGAAAATCCACCTGTAGGAAAAGGGGACAGGGAGGTGCCTGCAGGCTAGGGTGGCTGTGACACTCTGGCACAGAACCACTGCTGGGTGGGAGATGAGGGATCCTTGGAGCCAGGCAGCTTCCCTCTGATATTTCCGTGATGTCTGAGCCTCTCCAGATGCCAGAGCAGATGTTTCATGGTCAGGTTTCCTGCACAGTAACAGGTACGTTCTGATGTGATGTCTCTCCCTCTTCCCACTCCTTTTGGACCCTCACCACAGGTCGACTCCATTTTATTTGCCGAGTTCCAGGCCTGGAAGGAATCTCCAACTTTGGATAAATCCTGCTCCTTCCTGGACAGAATTTACCGCGAAGATGTAGGGCCTTGTCTGGACTTCACAAAGCAGGAGGTGAGTGCTGGAAAAGCAGGACCGGCTGGCAGCTCTGGAGTGTCACCTTCCCAGAGGTGACCTTGGAGCGCTGATCCCTGCTCTCCCTCCTGTTTGCTGCAGCTGTCGGAGCTGGTGCGAGTGGCTGTGGAGCAGAACACCCTCACCATTGAGCCGGTGGCTTCCCAGACTGTTCCTGAGGGGAAGGTGGCAGCAGAAGAGTGTGGTGGCCCCAAGTAAGCACTGTGTCTCCCCCACCTTGTCCCCTCCTTGCTGTCCTGTGCCATGGAGTGGTGTGACAGAAGCTTGGGGCCATATGTGGTATTCCAAACAAAGATAAGGGACTTTATTCACACATTAAATGTAAGTCCTTCGCTATCTTCAAGCAGAGCACCTTCCAAGGTGTGCCTGTGACAGCAAATCCCTGCAGGTTTCCTACCACTCTCCTGCAAATTATTCCAAAAAACAACCCATCCTATGTTTATCCTTATCAGTTTCCTTTTGATTTTTTTTAATTTTTTTTGTCTTCGCAGCGGGTTCCGGTCACAAATTGTAACGTAAGTGAAATATTTATTGTACAGTCAGTGATCAAAGATCTCTGATGCGTTAACAAGTCACTAACTCAGAGCAGCTTGGAGCCTTGAGCTGAGCTAACTCTTTAACCCTGTTTAAATTCCACTCAGGCAGGGTGGGAATTTCTGTTGGCAATAAAAGGCCCAAAAAGAATTTGTTCCCTTTTTCCTGGACGCAAAACACTGATTTTTATGGCAGCTTTGGTTACCTGTGGTTACACATGTGGTAGCAACCAAGCCAGGAGTGACCAGCAAGAGTCACTTTTTTCCGCTGTGTTGCAATGCTCAAATATGTGACTTCTCACAGGTATCTTGTTTACAAAGGTTTCAGTCATCCTGCACCTCCTGAGAATTCAGTCTCCTTAAGTTGTGTTAATATTTGGTCACTGATTACTTCTCCTTGCATCTGGACTCCTGGAACCCATGCTTCCACTCTTGGCTAATGTTTGCCTTGATGGCAGTGGAAAACAAGTCCAGGGAAAAGCTTAGGAGCTCCCTGATACATCTGCTCCCCTCTGCTGTCACCTCCCAAGGAGGGCTTGGCTTGTTTTGAGTTCTTGGTGTGTGCAAATCCTGCTCAAATGCTGGATTTACCTGTTCTGAGGCCAGGTTTGGTCCCCAGCCAGTGTGTTTGCATCCCCCCGGGAAAGCTGCTACACCTGGGCCTTCCCTGGAATGTGGGGGAGATGTGCAAAGACCAGATGACATTGGTTATACTCTGCTCCAGCCTCACCTCTTTAATATTTTCTGTGGTTTCCTCTGGGGCACTGTGCCAGGGAAAAGGTGCTTTAACCTGAAGTCTCCTAAACTTGCCATTTATGGAATATTTCTAGCAGCAAAATAATACAAGCTGTGGGGTTTTTTGCCTTCTTCACACTACCTGACCCAGAGCTGGCTTCTGAGCCTTCACTCCCATCTCTCCAGGTGGCTGAATCCCTGATCTCTGCTGTGCCACTGGATTGTTCAAGTGGCTTTTTTCCTTTTCCTGCAGAAAATGTGCCCTGAGCGGCCTCCCCAGGACCTGCAAGCACCGGATCATGCTGGGGGATTCTGGGAATTACTACTACATTTCACCTTCCTGCAGGGCCAGGGTGAGTCCTTCACCTTCCCAGGGTGCCTTGACCCTCCAGAATTGTTCCATGCCTGGCAGTGGATGAACTCCTCAGGGGTCAGCCGTGGAATTGAGGAAGATCTGTGGGACTTGAGGTCATTCCTGAGGTCGAGGTGGCTCTTGGTTGGTGATTAGGGTGCAGATGCAGCTCTTTCTTGTGCTTTCAGACAACCTGCAGTGTGTTCACTTTCCATGATTTCATTCAGGACAGGGCTTTGATTATTTGGCTTTATTATTATTATTTAATTCCCCTTTGTAAAACACAATCATTTTCTGCTCTTTAAAGGCTGTTACTGTTCCAGTCAGATCCGTGCCTGGTTGTGGGAACAAACTGTCCTTTCTGAGGAGGGGAGGGAGAAGGTGGATCATTTGTTAATGTTGCTGTTGGGGCTCTGATTCCATGGAGGATTTTAACAGTTTATTCTTTCCTGAGAGCAGTTAGAAGCACTGATCCCAGAAAAAGTTGGTTTTTTGTGCATGGACTTGACTCTTTTTTGTCACTTGCACCAAAGTAATGTTTCGAATCTTTGTTCTTTTTTTTTTTTTCCCACCCCCCTCTTTCCCTCTCTCCCTCAGATCACAGCAGTGTGCAACTTCTTCACCTACATCCGCTATATCCAGCAAGGCCTGGTGAGGCAGGATGGTAAGAGCTGGCTCCAGTGAGATTATTTTTGTGGAAGCAACTGGGAGGAATTAGGAGAAGCTCTTGGGAGTGACAGGAATGGGGCCAGCTGGGGGTGTCTTTGAGAAGCAGATAAATGACAAAAGAAAGACCTGAGGGGGAGGAGTGGAGGATCTCTTCCTTGGTCATCTGCTTCCTGGGAGCTTTGCCCTGGGGTGGAGCTGGTCAAGGGTGACCTGGAGGGCCTGTCCTGCTTCCCTCCCCTTGGGAATGCACCTGGCTGGGAGCACAGCGGAGCAGGAGCTGGTTGACTGATTTTTTTGGTGGTTTCTTTCCTCTTCTCTTGCCCCGTTTTGCATTGCAGTGGAGCTGATGTACTGGGAGGTCATGCGGCTCCGGAGGGAGATGTCTCTGGCCAAACTTGGATTTTATCCCAGTGAGATGTAAGCAGAGCCCTGAGCGTGGAAGGAAACTGCTCCTGGAGGAAGGGCTTGGAGTGCAGTGCCTGTCCTGCTGCCTCCCACCCTCCCTCTGCCTGGAGCAAGGAGCAAGAAGCACAAGTTCTACCTTCAGCTGTCCCACTCCTCCAACTGTGGCTGGAATGTGGCTGCCACGCTGCCCCCGGAGCTGGGCTGGCCCTGGCTGCTCTGGGATGGCCATCCATGGACTCTGGAATCTCCTATATGCAGTATATATCCATTTTTTTTAAACCTTTTGTTTTTATATGCAGCCTGCTTTGGCATAATCTGAGGCCAGGCCTGTGCAGGGCAGGAGTTCTGGACCTTCCTTGTGAGCCAGTCTGTCAGGACAGATGCTGGCTGTGTGTTCCACTTGTTTTTTTGGGATGGAGGGTGCTGTGCCTGAGGTCCTGCTGACCACAGCAGCCCTGAAAATGCCAGCAGAGCACAATAATCTTAGGGAGAGCCACGAACAGTTTGTTACCGAGCACTTCCTTGTTCCTTTTAAAGGAGTCTGTGAGAGAAGCTTTTTGCCAGCGGAGTCACAAAGAGGGATTTGTTCCTGTTTTGAGCTTGGTTATCCAGGCTGGAGAATGGCCGGAGCTGTGCACCTGGGGCCTCCAGTAGAAGAAAGGGAGCAAGGAAATTCCATAACTCCCAGCTGGCTGCAGTTGGTGCAGGATGTTTTCTCCTGGACCCAGAAATCTGCTGTAGTTGTCAGAGGCAGATGCAGGACCCTGTGACAGTCTCTGGTGTCAAGTCCCTCATGATGCTCTTAAATACAGACCTCACCCACAAACATGCCTTGGAGCTGTTCCTGCTCTGAGGGAGCTTTGGGAAGTCCTTTTCCCACTCTTTAGGCAGCATCCACGGGGTCTTCATGTCTCCAGAAGGAGCATGCCCAGTCTGGGCAGTCCTGAAGCCCAGAGATCCCTTCCCAGTGTTACATCAGACCTACAGATGCCTGTCCACTGGGAATTCCAGCTTTTCCTGGGCTGCTATCCCTGGTGAGGGAATCTGAGACATCTTTGTGTGCGCATGGGGGATGTGGCTGAGGTTCCAGTGTGCCCCAAAATGTGCTGGGAGGGAGGGATGTCACTGCGGGAAGGCACAGGCCTGACACAGCTTGAACTCAGACCCAGGTTTGTTAAAGCCATGATGGTGTTTTGTAGCCAATTCAGCCTTTTATTTTCAGTGACTCTGGAATCAGCTCAGCCACCAGCCACCCTGGGATTTTCTCCTGTGACTGGCATGTCACCCTGTCCCTCTGCCACCCTCAGCAAGGTGGTGCCCATCCTCAGCTCTGTAATTCCGTCCTCTCCCGAGGGATGTTACAGTAGGAACTTGATTTTTTTCCACTGAGCTGCTGTGCTTTTGTCCAGGAGGGAGAGAGAATTAACAGGGAAGGCAGAACCTTTGGTTTCCCCAGCTGTGGGTTTCAGCTCAGGTCAATTCCACCCCTGGAATTTCTCCTTGCATCTCTTTCCCCTGACCTTTCCATGTCTTCCTGTGCCATTGGCTGCTACATTGCACAACATTGCCGCGCTGGGGATGAGAAGATCTCTCTGGGTAGGAGATGTTTTGGTGTGTGGGATTATTTTTCCCCCACTTGGTGTCACATTTTAAGCACTTTGAGGCAGAAGGAAGTGGAGCAATGCCGTGTCTGAGGTTGCCTTGCATTTCAAACGAAGCAGAGAGAACAATTTGTAAAGGAAAATGAAGTCACTCCGTTACCAGCGGGATGGTTGCACCCTGCTCTTTCATAAAGGAAAATAAACATTTGCTATAACCTCTACAAGTCTGGTTGGAGTTGGAGGGTTGGGGCACTCGGGAGCCAGGAGAAAATCCTACAGGACTGGGTTTTGGATGCTTTTATTCATCAGAGCAGGTCCCTGTTCTTCCTGAGGGAAGCTGAGGCTTTCCCGCTTGGTTGTATCTCCGTTAGTTTGCTGACTTGGAGCACTGCACGGGATATTCTGGCTGTCCCAAGGGCTGGGTAATTCAAGGATCTTTTTCCTTCCTGTTTCCTGAGCAGTCTCCCACTTTCCCTCTCAGCAGGTAGAGGTTTTGGGTCACTCTGGTTTCACTAAAATCACTTGTTCTTCTCCTTGTTCGCTCTGGACATTAACGGGAAAGATCTCATCATCCTCTCTTGGAGATGGCGGTGGGGAGAGCTGTCTCCAGAAAGGGACTTAATTTCGTTTTCAATTAAAAATCATGCAGGAATCTGGTTGTGCAGTACGGTCAGGCAGCCACGAGAGGGCACAACAGCCCAGCAGGGACTGTCATCCCTCGCTCCTTCCCTCCTTCCTTCCCTCGCTCTCCTCCCTGGGAGAATGGAGCATCTCCAGGTCCCACCCCACTGCTGGCAATGGCAATTGGGCAGCTGGAGAGTGAAAATCAAAGGAAGGATTTGGATTTCTTTACGGGATGGTCAGGTGAGAGGCTGGGGATGTCTTCCTGTGTCTGGATCTTCAGGTGTAATGTCAGCAGGGATTGCTGTCAGGAACTTCCCTGTGACATTGGCTCCTGAACTTCTATGGTGTGAGAAGAGATCATGTCCCCTATTCCCAACCTTTTTCACCAGAGTTTTCCTGCTGTTTTCCCTCAGAAATAAACCCTGGTGTGGTTTGAGCAGAGTCTCTGGGCCCTCTTGTACCTCCTACTGTATGAACAGCAATTTTCCTTGCCCCCACAAAAGGGCCTGCCAGCCTGTCTTGGGCCAAAAAAAAAGGAACTTCAAAGGGATGGGAGTTCAAAAATCTGCTTTTGTGATATGCTTGAGCTGCTTGATTTTGTTTTCATCCCTCTCTCCCTCCTAAGTCCTCTTTCCCTGCTGTAAATTATGAGTTTGGGAGAGAAAAGGAGGTTACTGTTGTGCCTAAGGAGGTGCTTTTAAGTATTTGAATGTCAAAATATGAGAAACTGGGATAAGAGACGTAGAGGTTTGGTTGCTCGTGGCAGTTCCCTGGGCCTGCTGCCCCTGCCCTTTCCCTGCCTGTGGAGTCACTCCAGGTTTGCTTGGGGCTGTAAATCCAGGCTGTCTTTGCACAGCTGGTCAGGCTGTCCCCACATGACCACAGAGATGGATGTTTCCAGGAACCAACAAATGGAAGACTTATATTTTTTTCATATGATTTGCTCCAGGTGCAATCAAAGAAAAGGGAGAAGATAAGCAGCTGGCCTCAAAAGTCAGGAGTTTCCAAGCTTTTCTGACCTTCCTGTAGGATGAATCCTTCAAAGCAGTGAGGATCAGTGCAGAACAGACAGCAGTGTGTCATCCATGGGGAAATTCCAGTGATTTTGGACATTCAGAGGAGCGTGGCCCTGCCAGGAAAAGGTCAAATGTCCTGGCACAACTCTCTGTGTGCACGTGGCACTGAGGGCTGAGGCTGGGCAGCTCTGCCAAGGCAGCACGTTCCCAATAGGAGCAAATCCCTGTGGTGCCGCTGGTGCTGGGAGCCAAGAGGTCGGATTTGCTGTTTGTCATGTCAATATTCCCATGTTTGTGCTGGGGTTACTGGGCTGAGCTGGAAGGTTGACTTTAGCCAGGCTGAGAAGGCAGGTGGACTTTGTGCTGGTTTATGTAACATTCAGAGAATGTTTCACTTCTTCTGGAGGTGGATTAGAAGGGAAAGGGAATGTAGGGAAAATGAGACTTGGTGTAGCTGTAGGCTGGATGTCACAGGAAGAAGGGAAAATGGCTTTGGAACAGCCTTAATCTGAAGAAGGGTAGATTTGGATTGGATTTTAGGAAGAAATTACTCCCTGTGAGGGTGATGAGGTCCAGGTTTCCCAGAGAAGCTGTAGATGCCCCATCCCTGGAAGTGCTCAAGGCCAGGTTGGATGGAGCTGGGAGCAAGCTGGAATAGGGAAAGGTGTCACTGCACATGGCAGGAGTTTGGAACAAAATTATCTTTAAGGTCCCTTCCAACCCAGACCAGTCTGGAATTGTGTGATAAATCTGAGCTGCCAGTGGTGCCCTGGCTCAGGGTGTGGCTGGAATGATGGAGCAGAGAGACAGACAGCAGGGAAATTTTGCGAAGGAAAATGTAATCCTTAACTTTCTTTTGGCTTAGTCTTGAAATGATTTGCCTTGTAGAAGACATCAGCTGCACAGGAAAAGCTGAGTCACTGGTACAAATCTGGTTACTTACAAGTGACTCCAGTGATGGAAAAGCCCTTTTTGCAGAAGTAGTCCCAAAACAGCTCCTCATGGGACTGTCTCAGGCAAGAGAGCTGTGAGAAGGAAGGTGCAGGTGGTCCCTGGGAAGCTTTGCAGGGCAAACCCCAGCCCTCATTCCTGTGCTGCTTCCAGGGATGTCCATGTGGGCACACAGAACCTCTGGAGATGTTTAGCTCTGTTAATGTTTCCAATTCCTGCTCCCTCTCTGGTTCTGGGGCTGCAGCCTTTCCTCTGGCAGATGTAGCCTTTCCTCTTTGCCCTTAATTCCCTCGGCTCACTGTGCTAATTCTGCTCTGTTAATCACCTTAGAGTCAATTTGAGGTGCTCTGTGCCAGCGGATGCGTATGTGGGTCACACACCTTTGCTCTTTCTGCACCAGCACCTGGACAGAGGTGACTTGTCCCTTGCCTTTGGTGACCTTCCCCTTTGGCAGGCCACCAGTGCCAGCTGGCAAAAGCAGGAGGAAGGAGGGAAGCACAAATCCAGCTTTGCATCCAGCTGAGGACAGTGATAAATGATGTCTCGGGGGAACTGGAGCAGTGTCTCATGCTCCCACGGTGCTTTTTGGACAGGTGAGGTGTTGCAACCACCCAAAAATCTTGGCCGCTCTGGCTTTTGTTAGTTCTGAAGACTCTTCTGCACCTGGAACTTTAACTGAGTGAACCTAGGTTCTAAATCTTGTTCATCTCACACTGGAATTATGTGTCTGTGGAGAATTATCTTTAAGGTCCCTTGCCTGACCTCATTTGAGTAGTGCCTGGTTCAGCTGAGTTTGGAAAACCCGAAAAATGTTTTGCTGCTGTCAGCAGTTTGGTGTCACTGCTTTCTCTTTATCATGCTGGTTTTAAAAGCCTGGCTTTACACATTTCAAATATGCAAATGTCTTAAACCCTCTTACTGCAGCACGTGGGACTCATCCCTGTCTCAACACCACCACATCCAGGAGAACCTCTCTGAAACTTGGATCCAGTTACCCAATATCTCAATAGATACCTTAAAAACTGTCCCTCTGCTTAGAGGGGGTTACAGAGACATTGCAGAAAGGAAATTGCCTCTTAATCCCTGTCCTCTGTTTTGTGTGTGATTCATTTGTGCATCACAGGGCAGAGCAGGCTCAACATCTCTTTGCTTTTTATTTTTAATTTTGTTTTCAGTTGTGCAGACAGTGTTCCCAGAGAAGGGTTTGGGCTGGAAGGGACCTCTAAAGATCATCCAGTTTCTGACTTGCCCAGACCCTCCTGCTGCACCATTCAAGCCCAGACATTCCGTTATGATGGAGTTGTTGATTTTCTGCAGGGATGTGGAAGGAGTCATGATGCTGGAATGCTGCTGGAACACTGGTTTCAGGATGCCTTGCCCTCTAGTGCTGTTAGATTGTGTTTCACCCACATACCTTCACCAAATCAGGTGTTTAATTTTAGCACTTGGTGAGCTCCAGCATGATGGGGAGACAAGAACGAGCAAGGAATGGAAGTGGAGCTGGCAGCAGCACTTTGATTTTTTTGTTTGCACTTTATTTCCCCCTTCCCAGGGTGACAGTGAAGCACAGGCTGTGCTGCTTTGCTCCCTTTAGGGTTGTGGCCTAAAGGTTTTTGGACTTGCAAAGGGTGATAATTTGAACTCAGAGTGATTTACCTGGAGATGCTGGACCAGGATCTGGCTCCAGCTGAAAAACCATCAGCATCTTGAGCTCAGAACCCCCATGTCCAGGTTTTGTCAGGCATCTCTAAGCAATAAAGGAATAAATCACACAGAGAATGTGCAGTATGGCTCCTATATTTTATAAAAAAAACAGCCACTGCTTAGTGAAGGCCAGGCTAATTGAGGCCAATTAAATTAATCAGGCAAGTGAACCAGCCACACCCATTCCAAGGGGGATGGGTGCAATCAGAGGCAATTACTGTTATTAATCCTCTCATTGCCATCCCCACAGCCAGCACCTGGCCAAGAAGTTGTGGAGTTACCTAACTGTGCTTAGGAGGATGCTGCAGGCGAAGGTGGCGCTTCCAGGTGAGGATCCTTCTCCTTGACCTTTTCCCACTCCTTTCCGGAATTTCTGCTGGGCCTCCCTTGACCTCAGCAGCCTGGCCTTGACCTTTAATGCCTCAGTGGTTTGGCAGAGCTCTGACACAGGGTTTTTAAGAAAACAGCATCATTCACCCCTGTGGAACTTCTGTTTCCACCCACCAACCTCCGTGGCAATAAATAGCATGTTTATTTATATTTTATATCATTATTTATATGCTTTAGATTTGTTTATATTTATGTATTATGATATGCTGAGGAGGGGAATGAATCACCTCCTGGCTTGCTCTGGATTTCTGGATTATTCCCTTCACACTATTTTACAGCATGGTTTCCAAATGGATGCTGAGTGTGTGCCTGGAAATGTCAGTGGAATATTGAATATTCACCTTACAGCAGCTCCACCAAAACCCTGTAGAATCTGCAGGCAGCCAGGACAGAGGTAGGAGGAGTCAGTATGGAAGTGTTTCTATAGGATATTTGAGGAATTCAGATTAATTTTTCAATTAAGCACATGATAACGTGATATAATCCAGCACAAAACTGGATAAAAATTGATGTTTTTTCAGCGCCTGAACTTGCTGTTGATTTTAAAAATTTTTTAACAGAGTTTTAAAAACCTGTTGCAGGAAGGGAGCTCAGATATGGATGTCACATCCCTGGAAGTGTTCAAGGCCAGGTTGGGTGGGGTAAAAACTGCACATCTGAGCACCACAAATCTGTTTCTCACCATGTTGACGCCACACACAAGTTGTTGTGAAAGTTTCCTGAGACATCTGGAATTTGGTCACTGCAGAGTAAGTTAAACATGATTTTTTTTTTTTTAAAGCAATATTGCTTGTAGATGAAGGCTTCTTCATAAATCATAAATTTCTATTTTTTTGGGCATTAAGTGGCTTAAAATAGGGTTGGAAGTGCTGAGCTTGATGCCTGGCATGTGAGAATATCAGAATCATGGAACCATTTAAGTCAGAAAAGACCTTTAGGATGATCAAATCCAACCTAGGTGCATTTTAATGTTGGTTTCATGCCTTAGATTCTTGACCATCTCTGTGCTAATTCCAGGGAGGAAGTTGAAAGGGCTTCATTTCAAGCAGCCTGTTCAAAGTTTACTCTGTCACAACCTACGGACATTTAAAGCCAGATAAATTCAAAATAAAGACAACCCAGCCAGGTTGGGAGTATGGCATCCCAAATTCCCAGCTGAAAGATGAGCTGAACTATGGATAAGCTGAGCCTAAGCTTGTTGGAGATAAAACTTGGAAAACTGGCTAGCTTGGCACATTTCAGCTAATGCCTAAGGATTCCCAGCAGAGATAGAAGTCCTGTGGAAAAGCCGGGAGTGTTTTAGGATGGTTGGAGTGTGGCATCCTAATCCAGAGTGTGAGCCTGGAACTGCCAGGTCTCCGATCCTCCTCAATCCATCTCCCTTTGGAATGCTCCAAGGTTGTGTTGGGATGCTCAGCCATTCTGGGAAGGAAAGCCAAGTGAGGTATCAATTTATAACAGTTAATTTTTGGGTAAGAACCACCCATCTTTGTATTAGGGGAATGTGTTTATTCTGGGATTAACCAAAAGCCCTAAAGACAGGGGTCACTTCCTGGTTTGAGTTCTGTGACTTCTCATGGAACCTGCTTTCTGGGCACGAGGAGTTTGCCTGTGGAGCAATTCCTGTGGACTCTGGCAAGCGGCAGTGTTGGTTTTAGGAAACAGAGAAAGATAATCTGGCCGTCAGTTTGTCTCCTGATTTGGGACAGCCTGTGAGCTTCCTTTGAGTGCTTCTCCACCTTATGAGACAGCTTCAAATGAGTTTATTTGGGAGAACCAGCACTCTCAGCTCTCTTAAAGCCTCTGGGCTGACCTCAGGTCAGTTTTGACCTAAAACCCACTGGTGGTGTTGACCACAAACCCCCCAAAGCATCAGAAAAACTGCTGCAAGGTGCTCACATACCCCAGGATGAGCCTTGAAATTGTAAAATCCTTCTACAAAGCTTCCCCAACAATTTTGTTCTCAGTTGCCTCCCCAGACTGTCTGGAGGCCGAGTTTGAGCGGCCAGACAAATCTTTGTCAGGAAGATCTTTCCTTTGGCGTTTCTTCCCAGCATGAGGGGAAGCAGCACCATTGGTCCTGAGGTTGTGAAGGCTGATAAAGAAATCCATATAAAAGTCAATGCTGTAAAAGTAATTCCACTGATTTCACCGTGTGAAGTGGAAAAAAGGACTTTCCACACTCACTCGCTAACAGCTCCTCTAAAAAAAACCTCAGGAAAAACAAGGGAAGCCATAATCAGAATGTCTGATCCCAAATCCTTTTTTAGAGTTTCCTTCCACAGTGCTCTTGGCTTGGGATCTGATTTTGAGCTGCTAAAAACAGCAGTCGCGAGGCTAAATCTGAAATTTGAGCTTGAATCACCCTTTATGTCAGATCAAACCCATATTCTTGATCTTAGAGCAAAACCTGGATGGTGACGTTCCCACCCTAGAAATGTCCCAAATTGCCCAGTTGGCATCTCCATGCCACCTGCTCGTGGGTTTGAATGGCAGAAGGCACTCCGAGAGGAAAGAAATTCCCTAAAGCACCAGTGACTCTGGATGTGACTGGAAAAACCACATGAAGCATTTTTATGGTCAACAAATAGTTATGATTTTATTGAGTGGTAGAATACACAAGAAAAAAAAATTGGTCTTTCTGAGTTACTGGGATTTTTTTTTTTTTTTAAAAATGAAAAAAACCTGGGAGCTGTCCTATAAGGAATGTAGGTTTGCTGTTTTAACATTGGAAATGTTAGGGCTTTGTTAGGAAGGCTTTCTTAGGAAAGCATCTACTAAGGAAAAGGATGTCTTTGCCCTAATGAAGACCTCAAATCCAGCCAGAGAGCTCAGCCCCTGCAGCAGGGAATGATGGTGCCTGGAGATGGGTCCTGACGAGCCCTGTTTCAGTGAGAAGTTGGGCTCTGGACTCCTCAAATCCATGCTTAGAGGGAAAACCCCAGTGCAAAGCCCCCAGTTCCCACTGTGCTTCTCCCTGGAAACACGGAGGCAGTCAGTCCCTGCTCCCAGAGCTGCTGGAGGGGGGCTCAGTGTGAGATCCAGCTCACTCTGAGCTGTCTGTGGATGTCCCCAGCCCTGCCATCCCCTCTGAGCCCCAGCTCTGCCCTGTCCTGCCTCCTGTCTCCAGCACAGCTCTCCAGGCAGATTCCAGGAGAACGTAGGACACCTGATTCCAAGTTGCTTTTCCTTCTCCCTCTTCACCCCCTCAGTATTTTTATTCCCACTCTCATGCATCCCTCCCCAACCCCTGACCTTCCCAAACCTCTCCTATCTCTCCTTCTCCTCCCAAAACATGCCCAGAGGCTTCTCTTTGCTGCAGTTTGTGCTTTTCTCTGCTATCCTTGGCCGTCCTGGTCCTGCAGCTCCTATCCCAGTCCCCACCAAGTGAGTGAGGAGAAGCAAATCCAGTCCGTCCCTGGCTGTTGTTTGATTCTCTGCCCCAAAACCAGCTCTGTGTTTCCATCTCCCTGTTGCCATGTGGTGTAGCTGGGCTCTGTAAACCCTGGCAGGCTCCCAGCACTTCTTACTGATTTTTTTTTTCCTTACGTTTGTGTCTCATTACAGTACAAATGAATGACTTTCATCCAGAGAGAAAGTGCACAAGAATTCACCTCATTATTTTCAGAGAAAGTGGTTAGTTAAGAGTCCTCAGAAATCTGGGCAAAGCTGTGCAGAAAATTCTGTGTTTCAGGCATTTTGATGGCAAATTTTAACCTGCTCGTGTCTCTCATTGCTGCCTTGTTGGAGACAAAGCCAAGGAAGCTCATGGCAAGTTTATATCCATCTACATTTGTAGTGTTACTGAAACTTCTGGAATTTCTCCTGCCAACCTAATTTTACCTTGCTAACAAAGCAGACTGATCCAGACTTCCAGGGCTCTTTGTGAGGGATCTGTTTGACCGACTTCGGTTAAAGGATGGAGAGCTTGTAGAATCCTGGAATGGTTTGGGTTGGAAGGGACAATAGAGATCATCCAATTCCACCCTCCTGCCAGGGACAGGGACACTCCCCACTAGCCCAGGTTGCTCCAAGCCACATCCAACCTGGCCTGGAACAATTCCAGGGATGGGGTCTCAACAAGGCATCAAGGCACATATGAAACAGCTCAGATTCCAAGATAGAAAGCTGGGATTTCTTGGAAGGAGGGGAAAAAAACCCCTATATAAGCCAGAGAGGCTTTGTCTGAAAAAATAATAAGGTTTTTTGGGAAAAAAAATGCCCGTTTCCCTAAGAGCTGATCTTTCCCAAGATCAACCCGAACAGTTTCCCAGGAAGAAAGGTGAGAAGAGGGGACAGGGCTAAGGAGGAAAATATTTGCTCTGGAAATAGGACAGAAAATTATGGGCTGTCAGAAGGATAAACTGGATATTTAAAAGCTTGCACTGCTGATGCAACTGTGCTTGTGGTTGTCCTTGCTGGAGCACATGGAGATACATTCAAGGAGTCAGGAAGGGGTGCACAAATTAAGGGAGTCCTAATGAGGTTAGCCAAATTCCAGGCTAGCTCCTTACTGCCTGCCTGGGAAATCACAGCATCCGGAAGGATGTTATTTGTGTAGCTTTGCATCCTAAATATTCCTGGTGGTATTTGGGTAGGCAGGAACACCAAGATGAGCCCTTTATAGACTCTAAGTATCACTGGCTTGCTTAAGTTGAAAGATGCTGAATTCCCCATCTGTAAGCAAAGATATAATCCCATTTTATTCTCCAAAGAAGGCAGGGAGGGAATAAATTTATTTTCTTTGAAGTGCTGGCCACAGTCCTGGAGTTGTCTCTGTTCATGAAGCACCTTGCTGATTCTGTGGGATGCTGTTAGGATTCAGGGATTTGATAGAGAAGATCCAGTTCTAGAGCTGGGGGAAGTAATGAGGTGTGCAAAGTAAGCAGAGTCTCCCTCCTGGTGTTTCCAGGGATCACCAAGCTGGTTGCTGGAGCTGGAGGCTGCTTTTGGAACCACAGCCCTTTGTCCTCAACCATCTCTTCTGTTGTATTGCAGCTGGATCGAAACCCCTCGATTTATTTGGGGTCAGGTTACCTGTTCCAGAAGCACCTGGAAGCTGTTCAACCATATCTCCTGATAAGCCATTAATGGATTTTGGCAGTTGGGTGCTGGGCAGAAAATTGAGTTTTAGACAACTTGTGAGAGGGTTCTCCAGAAGGTCTCACATCACCAGCACAGCCTGGTCAGTCCTGATTCCAGCTGGGATTGGATGTTTGGGCTGCTTCTCCTTTTGCAGGGAGAACTCCTTTTCTCCTGTGATAGTTCCCAAAGGAAGGGTGAACACTTCCATGGCTCCAGGCCTGGGACAAGCAGGAAGAGGCTTGGTGCCTGCCAGGCATGTGCAGACAGGCAGAACCCTGTGTTTCTGCGGGGCAGGGTGGTGAAAAGGCCATTTGTGGTTCCTCTGGAGCCCTGACGAGCAATTAGCACGTTTTGCTTGTGTGATTGTTTTGGTCTTTTGTGTCATTTACTGACAATTCGCTGTGCCAGACCTGCTGCTCGTTAAAGAGAAAACAGACCCGCTCCTAAAGGAGGCGTTTTGCTGTTTAAGCCCAGAAATCTTCTACAGACCCCTGGAAATCGGGGCTGATCCTAAAAGTGTTAACCCTGCTGTGGTTAGGGGTTAGTTGTGCAGGGCCAGCGTCACAGCTTGGACTAAAGGGGTGCTATGATTAGAGAAGGAAAGGAGACAGGGAGAGGAGGGAGCTGGGTTCTGGACAGGGCTGGAAGCCCCAGCACAGTCCAGCAGCTGCCAGTCCCGTGGGATGCAATTCCTCTTTCACAAAAACATGGGAAAGAGGTATGAGCTGGCTGGGGTGTCCTTGGATTGCAAACACTCACTGGAGCTTGAAAACTCTGATGTGTGAATCAGGGTGTGTGTGGTTTAGGCAGAATTAGAACGAATCTTGTGAGAAGGTCAATGTCAGATATTAATGCCCCTTTTTTAAACATTCCTCCTCATCCTCTCCCAACCTTCCGTTCTGTGCAACACTGGCCTCGCTTTTCCCCCTCTGGAGCACATTTTAAATCTGCCTGGATTACACAGGTTGCCTGAGGCTGCACCAGAAGCAGCTGACAAGACAGGAAACTCCCCTCCAACCGTGGATTTAGACTGAAATCTGAGAGTAAAAGACACAAGTGTGATCCCCCCCATGCCCCCCCATCCCTCCCGGTCACTCACACCTCCCCAGAAAGATTCAGGATCACTTATGGAGATAAGCATCCAGCCACAGATCACCAGATTTCTTTAGGGACCTGTGGGTAGAAAAGGAGGAGAAGTTTGGGAATCTTGCCTCTGTGGTGTTTTTCCTATAAAGGAGCCTGTTACTGAATCTTAATATCAACCAGAGAATCACAGGATGGTTTGAGTTGGAAGGGATCTTAAAGATTGTCTTGTTCCAATCCCCTGCCATGGGCAGGGACACCCTCCACTATGCCAGGTTACTCCAAGCCCTGTCCAACCTGGCCTTCAACACTTCCAGGGATGGGGCAGACACAGCTTCTCTGGGAAATCCATTCCAGTGCCTCACCACCCTCCCAGGGAAGAATTTCTTCCCAGTATCCCACCTAACCCTGCCCTCTGCCCGTGTGAAGCCATTCCCCCTCATCCTGTACTCCCAGCCTTTGTCCAAAGTCCTTCCCCAGCTCTCCTGGAGCCCCTTTAGGCAGTGGAAGGGGCTGTAAGTTCTCCTGGGAGCCTTCTCCAGGTTTCACCCCACTGTGCCAGGGTGGTGCATGGTCCTGTGCTAACAGGGTTTGAGGACAAAAGCAGGTTTTGAACCAATTTTCAGCTTTTCTGCCCGCTGTGGCCACCCCACTTTAATTTTCCTGTGCTCAGAGTGGTTTGTGCGGGAGGTGCCTGGACTGCAGAGCTCTCTCATGTTCCCTCCATGAATTATTCCCCTCAGAGTAACTGAGACAGCAGCATTAACACTGAGGCTGCTGGCAAGGACTCTCAGACTCATCTGCAGCCCTGCCTGTAGGGAATTGCCTGTTGTTCCTGGCAGGGCTTACACGGGACACAGCAGGGGCTGTAACCTGACTCGTTCCCCTGTGATTCCTCTCACTTTGCAGCAGGAGATCTGCAACAGATCTCCCAACAGCAGGAGCCATCAGCTGTCAGAACAGGGTGGTATAAAAATCAGGATCATTAAGGTTGGAAAAGCCCTCTGGATCGAGCCCAGCCATTCCCCCCAGCACTGCTGAGCCACCACCTCCCCAAGTGCCATGATCAGTTTGGTACCCATCTAAATGTTTGGTGTTTGGTGCTTCGAGAGCAAAACCACATTGACGTGGTTTTTCTGAAGGGTCTGTCTTGTCCTGAATCCTCTGTGCTAGAAAATTCCGGGTGTCCCTGGAAAAATGGCCGACAACTGCATGTGGGATCAGGAGGACCTTACCCAACAATGTCTACAAATGCTTTCCCAAGAGGCTTCTCCTCATACTGGACTCCATACTTGGCACATAATGATTTCACCAAAGGCTTCACCTTCCAGAAGTTGTGCCGTGGCATTGTTGGAAACAGGCTGGAGTGGAGAGAGAGGGAAAACAAAGCTGAGAAAACTCATGAGACAAGCCCCAAGGGATGGGCTTCTCTGTTTACATCCTCAGGGGCTGCTTGTTGGTGCTTCTTCCTCGAGCTGTGCAAGCAGACAAAGGAAGAGAAGCACAGAGAAATCCATGTTTTGTACTCCTCTGTCTTCAGGAGGTGGTGAAAACTGATTTTCCTGCCATGCCTCAGAGCAAAGCTGTGTCCAGGACACGGGGCGAGTGCAAGAAGGGACACTGTGAGTGCAGTGGGAGGGCAGCAGGAGTGAGGGAACAGCCTCAGTCTGCTGAGATGGCCGCCCATTTCCTTTGGGAATAATTGCTTCT
Organism: Atrichornis clamosus; assembly: GCA_013400975.1. Lineage (NCBI taxonomy): Eukaryota > Metazoa > Chordata > Aves > Passeriformes > Menuridae > Atrichornis > Atrichornis clamosus. Next base: position 11,241 of record WBMZ01003523.1, on the reverse strand, counting down.
TTCCAAATTGAATTCCCAGTGCCCCCTTTCCCACCTCTGGAAGCAGGTAAAGAAGGATGTGGGGGTACTTCTGTGCTGTTCAGTGGAGGTTTCCTAAGCTGCCTCCCAAACCATGCAGCCTCACCCTAAAACCCCTCTCTTTTACATTTGCTGTTGCCACTGGCAACAGACTGTCCATATGGCCCTGCTTTTCATATATTTTCTGGAATGTGGTACCCAGCAGCCTACTCAGTCCCACACTCCGTAAAACACTGGAGTGCTTTAGGGAAGGGGAGACTTCTGATGTGGATGCTTGGGATTTGAGCCCACAGCCTTTGTAAGTTATAGATGCATAATGATGACTCCTAATTAAACCCCAGATTAAGGTGGTGAGAGTGACAGCTCTGAAGCAAGAGAGAAAAATGTCATGGCTGTAGTAGAAGCAGATTATCATGGAATGGTTTGGGTGGGAAGGGATTTTAAAGCTCATCCCGTTCCATAGGCAGGGACACCTTGCACTAGTCCAGGTTGCTCCGAGCACTTTCCAGCCTGACCTTGGGCACTCCCAGGGATAGAAAAGCCACAACTTCCCCACTGTGTAGTCTGGGACACCCTTTCCTTGGCATATGACCCTGCCCCACCCCACCATTCCCTGCCCTGGGTTGTGACAAGCTGGCAGGGATCCCGGCTCCAAACTCACTGGTGCTCGATTTGGAAATTCAGGTGTCCGGTGAACCAGTCGTTGAAAAAGGACTGCTCGATGTTACAGGTGGCTGCCATCTGCCAGGGAGAGAGAAAGCTGTCAGGATTAGTGATGGCTCATCCCAAAACCCTCTTCCCTGAGCTGTGGGAGCGCGGAGCCTGCCGTGCTGGGCCTGCTGGGTGCAGCAAGCGGGGCTTTAATCCTCCCTCAGGGCCTCAGGTAATCAAACTGTGACTGGTGGTGAAGTGATGCAGCAGTCCAAGCCCAGATTCCTAAATCTCAGCCTCTCCCGTTGGAGATCAGATGGTGACAAAAGTACCAAAGTGGAAAACAGGAGGAAAATGCATGGACACGAAGATTCCCCATCCCTGAACAGTTATTAACCAGTGTGCTTTCAGTGGAATATTCTGACAATATTTCTTAGCTATTCTTGCTATTAATAGTTGTAAAATTAGGTATTTTTTCTTAAAACCCTTACAATTCGACCAAATTTTTGGTTGGGTTCCTGTCTAAGACATTTTACTTGGACTTGCAGGGAAATAGAACTGCCAATGTATCCAGAATATGGTTNGGGAAATAGAACTGCCAATGTATCCAGAATATGGTTCTGGGATAAAGGAGAGTTAAGGGAGCACTCAGTTACTCATCTTCCAGAACAAAAGGGCAAAGGCAGGCCCCAAAATGAAGAGCCACCACTTTTCCCTCAGCTGTTTTACTGCTGGGATCTACAGGTCTGGCCAAAACACCCAGGAATATTGGTTGTGTTTGCAGTCCAGCCACCACAGTCACCCTCTCTCTTGACTTGCCTCCAGGACCTTTTGATTGTCAAATTAATTGCAGAATTTTGGATTTCCATGTCTTTCCCCTGAATTGCTGGCTCTGGGAAGAACATTTTTATGGGAGATTTAATGCACAGACACCCTACCCTCATACCTGGGGGTGGTGGTAACCCATCCACTGGGAGTAAATTCCACTTTGGGATGAATCAGGGGTGATTTTCCCTCTCGCAGTTACCTGAGAGCTCAGCCAGTCCCTGTGCTTCTCAGAATCGATTTCCATTGGAATGTGATTCATCTGGGTGACCCACACGAACCAGTGACTCTCCAGAAACCTTCAAAACCAAGAAAAATCGTGACAATTTCTACCTTAGGTGGGGACATCAGGTAACTTGAGTGGGGTTTACAGGGAGCAGCAGAGACTTAGATGGATGTTGACAAGGACTTGCCTGGAATCATCCCTATTCTAGTCTTGTTTTCTGCAAGAGCAGATGATCTGAATTTCCGATTTTGCTTTTTTTTTTTTTTTCTTGCACTTTGAGCTTTATAAAAAAATTTTGGAAGTAATGGGTCAGTTGTGATACATTTTCCAGCTTGATTTTAGAGTGGGAGCTTGTAAAGAATGATCTCCACACTAAGCTGGGAAAAGGGTGGCCTGAGGTACCCTGTGAGGGTCCAGCCATTGCCATAGTGGAAAAAATGTGTTGGGATTAGGCAGTGTGGGAGAACAGGGAGTGAGGAAAGGGAGGAGAATCCTGGCTGGACCATCATGGGGCAGGGGAAGATGCTGAGTGCCGGAGGAGCTGGAATTGGGAGATGCTGAGAGGGAAGTGAAGCAGTGGGGCCCAGCAGTGGGACACGGCACTGGAGGGATGGGAGAGCAGCAGGAATGCCCTTGTTCTCCTACCTGACAAACGTGAGGAGACACAGGGATCCCAGGACACCATAGAACGGGATGTAGGTGATGAAGTAGCGCAGGTAGTAGCTGATGGCCCAGGCCAGGTCCTGGGGGGAGAGAGAAGACTTCAGGCATCCCATCTTGGATAACGTGTCCTTGCTGGTGATGTTGGGAGCACTGGGGAATTCCTTCCTGCCCGCTGGCCTCCCTCCCTGCTCCGGGGTGGTTTCCGGCCCATAAGGGTGGAGGGAATGTTTCACTCACCGCCCAGAACCTGCGCCTGATCATGGTCGAGATGATTTGGATTTGGAAATACACAGGGATGAGCAGAGGCGGGAAGACTGCAAGGCAAAGGGAAATGGTTTGGCCATCAGAGGGGTGGGAAGGTGTGTGATGTGAGAGACTGGCTCCAGGGAACAAAGAGCATGCATTTTTTCCATGGAGGATGTCCCCAGTCTCCGTTGTTCCCCTTGCTTTACAGGGCAATGTTCCAGGTGCTCGGATATCCCTGAGCTGATTTTGGGACCTGCACAGGGGTGGTGATCCTGAGGAAGGGGGGGATGAGTTGAGATTTAAGGAGTTGCTCTGCTGACACAGTGAGGGCTGGAAAGGTTGAGAGGCATTCCAGGAAAAGGGAAGAGGGGAGGGTGGATACTCACTGAGGAAGAAGTACTCGTGCTGGTGGTTGTAAGGAAGGTACTTCAGCTTCTTCTTGCCATACTGCAGGACACAAGGGAGAAAACTCAGCCTGGGATTGGGACATTCCCAGGGAAAAGCAGATTCTCTGTGATAATTCATGATTTATTGACCAGGGAGTTTTGACTCAATTCCCACCAGCGGATAAGAAGTGTTTTGGTGTGATTAAACATCCTGAGTTTGTCATTGTGCTAGGTGTAAACTCAATTTTAAGAGATAATTTCTCTTTCCTTGATGGAATTTTGATGCACTTCACCTTCTGCCGTCCCTGTGTCTGTGACGGGAGCTGCCAGCACCTCCGTCACTACTAAAATGACGTATTTATTACATGGCAGGCATAAAGACTGATTTTTGGAAGTCACTACATGGGATATCCATGCAAGGCAATGATCCTTCTGTATTTTCCATGCAAAATGGAAGCACCAAGTCTCATCTCCATAATGAAATATCCAGAGCTATACAGAAGTGTCTTTTTTGAGCTCCAGGAAGGAGCCTGGGGAGTCGGGATTGCTGTGAATTTGCATTTTTGCTTCCGGCACAGCCACTTCCCAATGAAGGGAAGGCTTGTGGCACCAATAAATCAGGCACGTCATTCCCTCTGGGCCAAGCTTTGCTTGGCATCATCTGGAAAAGGATTGTGTACCAGTGTGAAAGAGTATGGGGACAGACTGATGCTGGCCTCATATCTCAGATATTTGGAGGACGAGACTCAGTTTTGCTTGCTGTCACAAATGTTTAGGTTTTCCTTTAAGTGGTAGAACCATGGTCTGTCTCTCAGTAATATAAAAACTGGCTGAGAAATCATTTTTAATGTTGTGTTTCCCTGTGTTGGCTTTGCTGCTTGTCCATTTTCTTTGGGTTTTGATTTTAAAACTAGAAATCCATGTTCCATTGTGAAAAATACAGCAGTTTAAGTGCTTTGGAGAGGTTTTTATAAGCAGGCTGTAAATATTTTGGCTCTGGAGGTACAGATTGGATTAAAATTAAAATCACTTAAGGTAGCATGTTCTTTCATGTGCAGCACTTCAGTTATTAAAAAAAAAAAAAGAAAATACGGCTTATGATTGCAATATCCCCTAAAATGCAAGGGCTTCNCTAAAATGCATGGCAGGGGCTTCTGAGGAGAGGGCCTTGTGCAGATCCTCTGACTGACTAATGCTGGAAGATATTTTCCATGGAAATGGAAGATGAGTTTTGAAATGCTCTCAGTGGAATTCTGAGGAACACCATATTTCCCCCTCCTGTTGGCATTTCAAGCCAGCAGGATGAAGTGGCCTTTAATGGTTTTCTGCTTTCTCTCCAATCCCATCTGCATTGTTTTTCCCCAGCTACCCCAGGACACTTTCTTCTGTGGTCAGCACAGGAAATGGATTGTGAATTAATAGTCAATGCTGCTCCTCAGCCCAAGGGCTGGCTCCAAACTCCTGTCAGACAACGTAGCCAGACGAAATCCCTGGATTAAGCATTTCCTTTCTGGCATTCCTGGAAGTCCTGCCTGTGTAAGTCATGTCTAACAATGGGAGCCAACTCCTGGATTTGTGCAACCATTCTCTGAGGCCCTTGTGGACAGCAGTGTTCCATGTTTTTTTCCCCACTTTTCCATACCTCAACGGGCTGTGTGTCTCCGAGGACAAAAATGTGCAGCATGTTCACATCTGGGTCCTTCTTGAAGATGTTGGGCTTGGCGTGGTGCTGGAAATGGCGGTGGTTCCACCAGTTTGCAGAGGCGCCCTGGACAGGCACAGGGAAACAAGGAGTTCATCCATGGGGAGCTGCTCTACAGGTGGGATTACCCAATCACTCATAGGAACTGAACTGGTGTGACTTGGATTGTGGCCAGAGTGGGATTTGCCTTGGAAAGGGCAGCAAGCAAGGGAGTGGTGGAGCTGTTGGTGGCCGTGAGGCTGCTGGTTCCAGGGGGCTGGATCGCCCTCGCTAAGGATCTTCTGTGTTGAAAGAACAGGGAATAAACACCCTCTGAGCGAGGTACAGGCACCATGTCTTTCCACAGAGAATCTTGGAATGGTTTGGGTTGGAAGGGACCTTAAAGCTTATCCAGTTCCAGCCCCGTGCCATGGACACCTTCCACTATCCCAGGTTGCTCCATGGGCAGTGGCCACCAACTTTTTTTGTGCATCTGCTCCCTTTGGGAAGGTTGAGAGCTGCCCTTTCCCACTCCGCCACAGTCAAAGTGACACATTCCCAAAATTCCCTGGCTCCATAATTCCCTTTACCTTCAGGTGTCCAATGACAAATTTGTGGAGGATGTGGTTCCAGGATGATTTCTTAAAGACAGAGAGGTGTCCAAAATCATGTTGCAGCCACCCTGCCTGGGCCTGGAATGAGGGGAAATTGAATTGTTAGGAAGCTATTGGGAATCAGAGTTAAGCAGGAAAGAAATGAGATAGAAGGCATGTTGGGAGTGTGAGGAAGAGGTGGAATTGAATGAGAAGGGGAAGGAAGGTCTCTGTTTTTCACCTGGGAAGTCGTAAGGATGCAGGCAAGGATGAGGGTTGTGATCCAGCCGGTCCCGAAGTAGGAAACCATCAGCCAAGCCAAAACTTCCATGGCGATGATGTGGCCCAAGTACAGGGAGAAGAACAAAGGGCTTGCTCTGAACAGGTTCATGTCCTCCGCTGTCTTCCTCAGGGTCCGGAAATCCTCCACCAGCTGGGACTGCAACGGGACAGGCAAGACCGGGGTGAGGCTTGTGAGTGAGTCCCAGTGAGTTGTGGGGTGGATGGAGAAAGGATGAGCTCCATACTAAGGACCTTGGCTCCATATTCACCCTGTATTCCAGCGTTTCATAGCACTTCCCTATGCATGAACATCCTGGCTGGTCTGAGCCCACATCCTGACTTTTGTGGCCTGGAGCCAGGAGAGCAATCCAAGCCCTGTCGAGTGTCACATCACCTGATGGCTCTCGTCTGACTGAGCTTCCCAAGAAAAGAGAAGCTGGAGCAAGGGAGAACTCGGTGCAGTAGTGCTTAATTCCAGAGCCCTGATAACGAGCACCCACTATCACCATTCAATCCGTGGGTCAGCTGCCGTGCACTCATCCATGAGGAGCATTCCTGGGTCAGCGTGGGCCAGCCTTGTCCCCTCTATTGTGAGTGACACAGATATATCACAATCATGGCCAGCCACAAACAACGGGGCAGGATTGAGTTTCGTGGCCAGAGCCAGTCCTGCCATGCTCTGTGCCTGAATAATGGATGAGCAGGGAATACAGAGCTGCCCTGAGGATGTGGAGTGGCTGGAAAAGGTCCTTGCTGGGCTGCTGCGCCTTAGCACAGCCACGAAAATGAGACGTCTGGTGACTTTGGTGCTTGGTCACCAGCGAAGGAACAGCAGGAGGGATCCCGGTCACCAGAACTGGTGCACATTTCCCATTCTACCTGTCTCAATTCCTATTTTCCTGCAGGATGGGTTCAGTCCAGCCTGGGTGCCTGGAAATCAGCTGCCACAAATCAGCTGTAGGTGGCTCTCTGGGAAAGGTTTGGACAGCCAAATGTGTCACCCCCTTCCCACATGCATTTAATCAATAATGGGATGCAAATACGGCTACATGGAGATGTTCAGTCACTGAGAACATTTCTCCCCTCTCTGGAGAACATCCCAAGAGGGAAAAAATGGTGGCAGTAGTCACCCTGAAGCCCAGCTCAGGAGCAAATACTCACGTTTTTGTCTCGGTCCTGGCTGGGCTCCCCTGGAGCGAGTTCTCCGATAAGCAGCGGCTTGAGAAACTTTTGCACCAAGGTGGGATTGATATGGAAAGCCTGGAATGCATCCTGGAGTGGAAACAGGAGGAACTGTGTTTTCATTCACTGTGTCATTCCCACCCACTTCCAGCATTGTGGCTCCCAGGAACCTGTGGAAGAGTGGGACCAGGTGACCTCCACCTCTGTGATCCCTGTTTGGGAATTAATTTCCCTACAGACTGATGAATTCACTTCCCTGGGAACAGTGAGACCTGGGATGGCATCCAGCCATCTGGTGAAAAGCACCTCAAGAAATTTTTTCTAAGCAACTAAATACTTAAATCCTGTTAATTCCCTTAGAAGGCAGGCAGGGAGGAATTTGTGCAAATCCCTCCTAGGATATAAATACCCTTGGAAAGTCTGCTCCTGGAGGCAAGTCAAGAGAGGGGGTGACTGTGGTGGCTGGACTGCAAACACAAACCAATATTCCTGGGTGTTTTGGCCAGACCTGTAGATCCCAGCAGCAAACCAGCTGAGGGAAAGTGGTGGCTCTTCATTTTGAAGCCTGCCTTTGCCCTTTTGTTCTGGAAAATGAGTAACTGAGTGTTCCCTTAGCTCTCCTTTCTCCTAGAACCATATTCTGGATACACTGACTGATCTAGTTCCCTGCAAGTCCAAGTAAAATGTCTTAGACAGGAACCCAACCAAAAATTTGGTTGTCCACCAGAACTTTAAGCCATTGCTCTAAAGTTCTTGGTACCAAACTTTGCAGTGGCTGGGACCCCATTTAAAAAGGGACACCAAAAAGCAACTTTATTCCTTACCCCAAACATGCTAGGCTGGTTAGAAGGCTGGAAGTGATTGTAGTTACCAGTGCATGTGACAAGATTCCTTGTCATTTCTCCTGTGTATTTGCTGTTCAGTACATGCCTGGAATGTCGGGTACATTTCACTGAAGTATCCTCAATATTTGTTCATAGAAACAAATGCTAAGTTTCAGCAACAGAATCAAGGGATGAAAACTCAGCAGGGACAGAAAGCTGACCCAGGTCACAAACCCTTACTCCGTCCTTGCCCTTTCCTCACTGCACAGACATGGTGTTAACTCTTGGAATTTACCTAGGAAAACTGGAAAGATTAGTTCCACAAAGTGCTAAGACCAGTATGGAAAACCCCCGCCCCCAGTTAAAAACAGGAGTCAGGAGTACCATGCTCCGGCCTTTCCACCTTTGTCCCATTGCCTAACGATTGTAGGAACCAACTAAAATCTCCCTCCTGGCTCTAAAGAGAGCCAGACAGACTGGAAAGTGCTCCCTGTGTCCAGCCGACCTTTCTGGGAGCTGACCCCCGTCAAAAGTCTGGGGCTCAAAAATGCCAGCCAACGACCTCGGGCCCAAAGTCCACCAAAATCAATAGAAACTTGGACCCAGAAATGTGCCACTGAAATGTTAACCCTGGTTGCTGTTTTGCTTCTCTGGCACAGTTTGGGGATGATGTGAAAGAGGAAGGAAAAGCAGAGTGAGTGGGGAAGTGAACAGCTGACTGTACCTGCTGTAGTTTTGGGAGGAAAAAAAAAAGGCGAAGAAAGGGAAAGAGGGAGAGGGTGACATAAGAAGTGTTAAAAAATGTTGATTCAGTCTTATTTTAACTACTGGGACTAAAAAGGTCTTTTGGAGGTCTGACTGGGTACTCACTGCCTGGAGATTCTGCTAGTGGTAGAAGGATTGTTTTTTATTAATTATACCTCATGCAGCTCCTTTAATAATAGGTCCTGAATATAAGATAGTGCCTGAATTTTGGAATTGTCCTGAGTTCTGTTCTGTAGGAGACAAAAAGCGTAAGGCAGAAGAAAATCCCTGGGAAATGCTGTGTGATATTGGCACTTGACCTCCCAGCTTTGTGATCTACTGACCAAATAAGCCGACATGTCTTCTGGGATGTGGGAATTATTCCAGCTGCTCTTGGTGAAAAAAAGCTCTGTGTAATTGAGGTATGAAATATACCTGAGCACTTGACGTGCTTAGAGCAGTCAGCACAGGGATGTTTTTTTATATCCTTGAACACCTCTGGGAGAGAGGGACTGCAGGGTGTCCCTGCCCTCATGATCTGTGCATGAGGGGACAGCAGAGCAGGTGGTCCCAGGCTCATTTGTTGTGTTAAAAGTGTGGCCTAAAAATCACAGAACCACAGAATGGTTTGGGTTGGAAGAGACCTTAAAAATCATCTCATTCCAACCTCTGCCATGGGCAGGAACACCTCCCACTATCCCAGGTTGCTCCAAGCCCCATCCAACCTGGGCTTGGACACTTCCAGGGATGCGGCAGCCACCGCTCCTCTGGGCAACCTGTGCCAGGGCCTCCCCGCCCTCACAGGGAGGAATTTCCTCCTAAAATCCAGTCTAAACCCACACAGGGTCAAGGCCAACCCTTTCTCCCTGTGACTGAGAGAGGGTTTTTTGGCTGTAAATGTTTATTCACCACAGGGAAGCTGGAAAACTGATGCCAATCCTGTTTTAATGCTCAGAGAGGTGATTTAACAATTTCAGAGGGTTTTTGAGACTATGCCTTCGTGGAGTGTGCGATGCAACATAGGGTGGGGAGGTGGGAGGAGAACCAGCAATCCTAGAATCAGCAACCTGTGTTTCACCTCCCTTGTAAGGATTCCAGACAACTGCAGTAGCAGATGCTTTTTGGTTGCTAATGGAGATACTGGAGTTAAATTCTTGGAGATGGGAGTCAAACTCCTCCTGTTTCAGCAGCTCTGTGTTTGAGCAGTTGAAAGTAAAACCTTTTTGAGGGAGAAAGCTGTTCATTCAGAGGATTTACTGAAAAGGGACAGAAGTGCCAAAATGCAGCTCAGTGCTTCAGGGAAAAGAATGGAAAATAACCACAGGATGCAGGGAAATGGGGACTGATGGAAAGGAAAGGTTAGTGGTTCTGCCAAAAAATTTTGTCTCACTTGGAGCCTCCTCCTTGCTAAGGTGTCAGGAGCTGTGGGAGACCAACAGTTCATGTTTCTGCTTGGTCTTTGCACATTTTGGGAAAAGCTCTGAGGCAGTTTGGATTTTATTAACATGCCCTGAGGAGAGAACATGCTCTCTGGATGCACTTCGAGGAAGGTGGTTTTGAGGGAAACTCCAGACAACAAACAATTTCTTTCTAATTTGTTCCTTTTTCAAGGTTGGGGCATTTTTCTTGTTGTTTGGTTTGGTGTGGTTTCTTATCTTTTAAGTTGCTGAAACCTGAGAGGTGGCTGAACCCAGTGCAGGAGCAGCTGGAGCAGCAGCAAATGCTTTGTGCTTTTTTTTTTCCCCCCTCTTTTCTGTAGCAACCTGTAACTAAATTCTCCAGAGAATTCTCTTCTGGGGAAAAAGAAAGCTAAAAAGCTCCTTGTTTTAAAGCCTCCTCACAGAAGCAACTTTGAGACACAGCCTGGCCTCTCTTTAACCCTCCCTGTGCTTGGCTGCGTGACTCTGCATGTCACAAGCTCCACACTGGAAAAGGGAAGATTTGGGACGCTTTGCTCCCGAATTCGGAGCTCGAGGCACGACACAAACAGGAGACAAAGGCAAACCAGCAGGTTTAAGCAGAGCCGAGCCACCCCTAACAACCCATCTTCCAGACGCTGCGCATTGCCGCGGCTCCAGGGACCTGCATCCGCTTGGACCAACCTGGGAGCGGCGAAAGGGCTGAGCCGGGTGTCCAGCAGGTGTTGGGGAGATGGGGAGAGGGGCAGGCAGGCAGCTGGCTCCCCGCAGGCCCCGCAGGGAGGGAAGGAGCTGTCAGAGGATGCTGCTGGACCGCGGGGGCCGGTGCGGGGTCCTTACCGTGGCATCCTCGCCGGCGCAGTGGCTGATGACTCGCTGGCCCCCCGGGTGTCTGTTTGCCCACTTGGTGACATTATAAACCTTTCGCTCTATCACCAGCCACTTGTCCGTCCTCAGGTTGTGCTTCTGGATCTCCTCCCAGGTGTAGAAGCGGATCTGCGCCGCCGGCTCCCCCGAATCCCCCCCTTGCTCACCCCCTTTCCCCATGGGGCCACTCGATTCTTTGTCTTCTTGCCCAAAGGGGAAGACGGGGGTGGGAAACCTGTTCCTGCTCTTCTTAGGGATGTGCCGGAGGGGAAGAGCTTTCCTTGCGGGATTTAACTCAGCTGATCCCCTGCTCCCTCCCTTCGCCTTCGCTCATGTCCTCCCTTCTCTTTGTTTCTCGCTTCCCAGCCCTTGGAATCTCTCCGCCTGCTCGGAAGTGCCCCCTAGGCTGGCTGTCGCCGCACTGGTGCACTTTCTCCTCGCACATAGCCCCGTTTTGTGGGAAGCTCGGCCCCTTCCACCCCCCCTCTCGGGCATCCTCCCTCCCCCCCGGCATCCTCCTCCCTCGGCATCCCCCCGCCGCTCCCAGCATCATCCTTCTCCCCGGCATCCCCGCCCTCTCCAGCATCCTCCTCTCCCTGGGCATCTCCCCCTCCCCGGCATCCCCCCCCCCCTCC